>APFE030248273.1:73587-106656 GCA_000404065.3 Pinus taeda
ACTCATGTGTCTTTATAATGATGTTTGAGTTATATCCTTTCTGACTGATACATAGTTGCATTTCTTGGATTTTATGCTTGTATTTGTCTTGTTCTTTGCATGTGCAGGTGTCTATTCATGAGGATCATGAGGATTGTGACCAGGTGAAGCGAAAGAACAGAGGCGACGGTTCTTCTACGAATACTAGCATTGGATTCGAGGTAGGCCCTCATCATTGGCCTTTACTTTGCAATTAGGAACCTACATGTTAGCGTTGTTTGATTGTTGCTAGACCCCATTTAGGCTAGTGGGATCGCCTCTATCCATAGAGGGAATTTACCTGTACAACACAGGTGCTTTCCCTAGGTAATTTATTCTGTGTTATGTGTGATTGATTCCTTCTTATCAGTTATATGTGTTCTTATTGATGTTGTTCATGGTTGATTAAGTATCTGCTAAATTTTTTATAGAAGTAGATCAATTGTTTTGCTTTAATACATTGCATTACCAGGTTAATCTATAGGTGAGAAATTTCTACATGGTATCAAAGCTAGTTGATTTGTAGAAAAATTCTATTTGGTATCAGAGCACAGGTGATCAAGGAAGAACAATATACTAGAGGAGATTTCAAAGTTTTGAGTTTTGGGCCGGAGCGTTTGTAGAGCAGATCTGAAAATTTATGTACAAAATTTTCAAAAACAAATAGCAAATTTGGATTCCTTGCAGAAAAATACCCAAAATCAAAAAAAAAAAAATTGGTTGAATTGGAGTTCAGATGAGGGAGATATCGCTGATTTAAAATCAGCTCTTTTTCTAGAAAATTTCGTGACGGCAGCAAAGTGGAAATAGATTGGTGTGCTAGCTAAGAACCTGTATGCACTTGAGGTACAAGATGCATGCAAAGCCTTGAGGAGCAAGGCAAAGGTTGTAGACTTGGTGGTTGAGAGGGAGAGTATATTACCTCTCAACATGTAGCGCCAGAAGAAGTCTCAGACAATTGTGGAGGAGCCATGATTGGTGCAGCAACTTCAGGAGATTGTGGAGCAGCCACAACTAGAGAAGCCAAGAGGAGATTGAGTAGAGACATCTACTCATGTAGAGACCTCCAGTAGGGGGAAACTTCGAGCTAGGTGGGTAGAGGGATCACAGGCAACCACACCTCCAAGTAGGAGGTGGGGCGATGTGGAGTGATCATCCCATGGAGGCTGATATGGGGGCAGTATCCTTGAGGTACCCAACCTCTTTTATTCAAATTTGCTACGGGAGCCCCGATGAGGAGTAGCAGTACTAACTGATTGGGTAGAGACAGATGTGGATGGAGCACTGGAGAGAGCTACAATGCAAGGAATCCCAAGACAGCAGAGAGCATGCATGCTGTAGCAATGTGAGAGGCACAAGTGTGTTGCACAGTGCAGGGTAGCACAGAGAAGGGTGAAACAGTGCGAGATGCATGGAGATGTTGCAGTAGCGTAGAGGTCAAAAAGGGAGAACTTGTCAGCAGCAGGTAGAGCTTTAGCATCAAAGTATGTTTATGGCCCAACAGAGAGGTCAATTGGGAGTTTTTTTTTGTTCCGAGAGTTGTTGGAGCAACCAGACTTGGTAGATGTGTTGCATGCAGAACATTCTAGAGGTATGGGTTTGAGTTCGAGAGGAAGCCTTTCCTGTTGAGAGGGAGTGTTGAAAATTGGCAACAAGAAATTGCTAAAAATAGAAGTGCTAAAAATAACAGTTTGGGCATCAGTGCTAGATTGGGCAACATGAATGAAAAATGGAAGTGCTAAAAATAGAAGTTCTATTTTTAGTAGTTCAAGTTGGATCCCTATTTTTAGATAGTCCCTAGTCTAAAATAGGAAGTAAAATTTGAATTTGGTCTTACCAGCAGTTTGAATATTAATTAATTAATTCTCCATGAGTTAATTAGTTAAGGAAAATCAAACTTGAAGTCTTTGTGAGAACATGCAATACTTTCTCCACTGATTGGGAAATGTGTCCTTGATTTGCTCCACTGATTGAGGAATTAAGGATGAGTTCTATATTGAGAGGATCAGTTGACTTAGTTTAACTTAGTCAAGTTCAGTTAGATTAATTTAACAAGTTGTTAAATTTATGAGATATAGTTTGTTAATACTTGCATGCATGTGACAACTGTTATTTTCAGATAACTGAGTATTCTCTCATGGATAACTGATGCATGGTAGTTCAGATAGAGACCCAGTCGAGATCAGAGAAGGGATAGTGTACTATCAGTTGGATGAATATTTTTCCTATAAAGGAAGCTCATCCATGATGAGGATTTATCTCCTTCAAGTTTGTGCAGTTAGATCAGAGGTTAGTGAGTGTGTGAAGATGCCAATTCACACAAGTGGTAGCACTGGACCTCAAGGAAACTGTACAAGGAAATAGGAGGCTTGTAGGATAGAGGAGAAGGTTGTGAGAAGCCTTTGACTATCTATGAGCAGTAGAGGGATTGTACTAAGAGTTGGATAGCTTCCGAGCTAAGGCTTTGTGTAATCCGGACTATATTTCCACTTGTATGATAATACATAGATGGGGTTTTAGGCAGGTGCTTTCCCCAAGTAAATTTTTTTGTGTTATGTGAGATTGATTCCTTCTTATCAGTTATATGTGTTCTTATTGATGTTGCTAATGGTTAATTAAGCTTCCACTAAATTATTTGTAGAAGTAGATCAAGTGTTGTGCTTTAGTACATTGTATTACCAGGTTGATCTACAGGTGATAAATTTCTACATGGTATCGAAGCTAGCTGATTTGTAGAAAAATTCTACAAAATGAGAAATAACCAACCTTGAGAAGAATAACATTGTGTGTTCGAGAAGCCTTCAAGACAAATACCATAGAAAACCCTAATCTGCCCTAAACCACCTAAACCATTAAACGTGGAAAGTGAACAAGTGGTTGCATGCATAGGGTAGGTGTCGTACGACAAATCCGAAGGCTTATGTGGAATTTTATGGTGTGAGGTGGGAGGCATTCGACTAATGGTGTCCCTCACCTAGCACAAGTACTCAACATTTCTGGTAAGAGTGATATGCTATGTTTGGAGCTGAGTTGGAATGTGTCATAAAGTTTCTGAAAGTTATGTTCCTTTTATTTATGGACTTTGGCGTGTGATAAAATTCAATATAAATTGCTTTCCTCATCCCTTGGGTTGTGAAAGTGTGTGTGGAGATAGAGTGGCCAAGAAAGTGTGAGAAGCGGCTAAAGTTAATGATGCAGGAGCATCACTCTCAGAAAATATTTTGTGAGATCCCAAGGGGATCCTATAAATTTTAGGTGTAGACCTTATTTTCTTCAATTTATTTGTATAAATTAGAATTAGGAGAATTTTATTATAGAACCAAGTGTTATGATTTTGTAGAAATCCGAATCATTGGATTGTCAAGATTTTTTGAGGTGCTGATATTTGGGCCAAGTGGACCTTTGTAACAATTGAGAAATGTCTAATTTAGGGGTAGGTAGTTTGCGATAAGTGTCCAATTCCTCTGTACGAGAGTGTAGATATTTTTATATTCCTGGAATTATATGCTCTACGATGAACTTGAGTAGACAAAGATGAACTGTAGTAGATGAGAAGAGGAGCTCGAGAAATGATCCATTACACTTACTTTGAAAATACATTTTTCAAGTGACTAGAATGGCATTTTTATTTTTTCTCTCATCCAAATACATGTTTTCCTAAGAAAAATAGAGTGTGATCTATCAAGATCATGGTAGTAGAGAGTGTTGGCTTGAGGGAAGTCAAAGGATAGTTATTTAAAGAAGAACAGGAATTAGACATGTATTCCCCCTCAGTGCCTATGAAGGTACACCTTGTGAGCGGTCAGAAAGAAAATTTGATTGGATTTAGTATGTGTTATCATATGATTTAATGTTCTTAAGTTTTCATTGTTTTGGGGAAGTGTGTTATGCTCTGTGTTATAGATATAACCAATTTTCATAGGCTCAAGTCCACTTATGATTACATTGCTGGGATTCATCATTGTAGTGAGAAAGGGAAACTTAAAAGAGTCCGCATAAAGGCCTGATTATACCATACGTTGATGCAAGTGAGTTGAAAAATCATTTGAAGTTGCATCTATTTGTATGGAGAGTGGACTATGGGAGAAGTGATCATTGCAATGAATAGAAAGAAAATAAAGGTGAATTGGGTTGGGTCGTAATTCAGATTAAAGGGGGATTTTGTTAGAAAACTGGAAAGAAAAACATGAATTGAATTAACTAGTAACTCACAGGTGAGGAAAATGTACCTAGAGACTGCAAAAACTGGAGCATACACTCTCATGTTCAATTAATCAAATATGGGCCAATAAATACATATCAAAATAATAGGGAGGTGAGAACAAACTCCTACAACCTACGAACTAATCCTAACTTAAGGAGTTACGTTACAACCATGTAACCATTTCTCCATTAATATAATATAATATTAATTATTTTCAACTCTCTCCCTTAATTGATAAAGGATTATCTTAAAGTCCTAACACCCCCCTAAACAATTCAAACTTCAATTTCCCAAGAGGCTTTGTAAAAATATCAGCCATATTGTCACATGTTTTACAAAATTCAATAAAAATTTATTTTGCCTCGACTTTTTCACTCACAAAGTGAAACTGAATATCTATGTGTTTCGTGTTTTTATGAAACACTGGATTGTTCTCCATCTTAATGGAACTCAGGTTGTCATAGTTCATGAAAATCATTTCTTTCTGCTCTTCCCTTGCATCATGGAGAAGCCTCCTCAACTAGATAGCTTCACATGTCGCTATGGATACTGCTTGGTACTCGGCTTCAGTTGAAGATAAAGACACAGTGCTCTGCTTTTTACTACTCCATGCTATTACCCCAGAGCCAATACTGAATGCATAACTCGTGATAGATTTTTGATCATCTAGGTTACCTTCCCAATTAGAGTCTGGAAAACCTACTAAAGTAACATCAGATGTATCACTGTATAAAATACCAAAATCACAAGTACCATGAAGATACCTCAGTACACTTTTTGATGCAACCCAATGACTTTTAAGAGGTTTAGACATAAACTGGCTCATCACACTAACAGAGTATGCTAAGTCTAATCTAGTTGTAGTCAGATATATCAAACTACCAACTACCTACCTGTACAAAGTAGCATCTACCTCTTTAGAGCCATTATCTTTGCGTAATTTCATGTTCTACTACAAAGGTACTGATGATGTCTTACACTATTCCATTTTGAAATTTTTGAGCATTCCTCTAACATATTTCCCTTGAGTAAGGAAAGTCTTCCCAGAGTCTCTCCACACTTCCAGACCTAGAAAATAATGTAAACTTCTAAGGTCTTTCATCTCAAAAACTTGTGACATCTGCAATTTGATTTCTTTTATTAATGCATCTGCATTACCTATTATAATAATGTCATCCACATACAAGGAAATCAAAATTATCTGCCCATGTTCATCATACATGGTATATAAATTTGGTTCATTCTTACCCCTATGAAAACCATGTTGTAAGAAAAATGAGTCAATATTCTTGTACCAAGACTTGGGTGCCTGTTTTAAACTATAAAGGTCATTTTTCAATATACAAACTAAATGCTCCTGCCCTTGTTTAACAAACCCTTCAAGCTACACTAAATAAACCTCTTCCTTTAACTCACCATTTAAAAATGCAGATTTGACATCTAACTGATGTAGCTTCCAGTGATGTTTTGTAGCTACAACAATTAACATTATAATAGTATTCAGTTTGGCTACATGAACAAAGGTTTCTTCATAGTCAATTCCCTCCTTTTATGAATAACCATTTGCTACCAGTGTAGATTTAAGCTTTTCTATACTCCCATCTGTATTAAATTTAGTTTTATAAAGCCACTTGCAACCTATGGGTATTTTTCCTTCAGGAAATTCAGCTAGTTCCCAAGTATTATTTCTGATTATAGGTTCAAATTCTTCATTCATTGTGGTCATCCACTCATGATATTGACCAAATTATTTATAATTTGTGGGCTCTATAACATCTAAAATGTTTGACATTAAATCATATTCTTTCAATCTAGCTCATAGTTGAGTCTTCCTACCTGATATTCTTTTTAATGGACTCACCTCAAATCTGTCTACATCAGACCTTAGCAGGCTTGACTTACTGATTACATCACCTGCCTCTTCCTCTTTCTATTGTTGTTGCTGCTACATGTCCTCACTACTTTCTTCAATAAACAATGGAATGTGCCACTCTTCAAGGTTGTTCTCCTTATTCCCTTCCTCAGTCTGCTCATGAAATAACACATCTCAACTCGCATAAACTTTATGAGTCAAAGGATTAAAAAATTTATAAGCTTTAAACTTAGTGCGGTATCCTACAAAGATGCATTTCATGGCCTTAGGATCTAACTTTTTCCTATCATCCTTGGGAATATGGGCAAATAATTTTGACCCAAAAACCCTTAAATGGTTCACTGCAGGCATATATCTATAAAATGCTTCAAAAGGTGTTTTAAAATTGAGACATTTAATTAGACTCCTATTTTTCAAATAAACTGTAGTGTTAATGGCTTCAGCCCAAAAACAATTAGATAGACCCTTACATTGAAGCATACTTCGTGCACACTCCACAAGGATTATGTTCTTTCCATCAACAACTCCATTCTACTGCAGAGTGTCAGGTACTGTGTAATGTTGAATAATCCCATGATTCATGCAAAATTTCATGAACTCTCCCAATTTGTATTCTCCCCCTTGATTAGAGCAGAGAATCTTGATGAGTTTCTCTGTTTGCTTCTCCACCATATTCTTGAATTATTTAAAGAATTTAAATGTCTGACTCTTCTTTCTAATAAAATATACCCAAGATAATCTAGTGCAATCATCAGTAAAGAGTAGAAAATAATATCCACCACCTAGCGACCTAGTCTGCATAGGTCCACATATATCTGTATGCACAAGCTCCAAAATGTCTCTTTTCTTCCTATCAACATTCAAAGGAAACACTTCTCTATGCATTTTCCCTAATGCACATCCATCACAATATAAATGAACATTCTGAAAAGCAGGGAATCCATCAACCATACATTTTCTTTGTAGCAGCATGTGATCTTGTAGGTTCAGATGACTGAATGAATCCAGAAATATTTCACCATTGAAATAAATAGATATAGAAAATATTAAATTAAAAACAAACTACAAAATTGTTGATTAATTCATGTTAGGGCACAGTGGAATCAAACCACCAACCTCCTACTTGTAAGGCAGGTGCTCTTCCATTGAGTTAGAACACTTTAAATAATTATGTGAAGAGTTATGACAATCCTTAAAATTATACACACACACACACACATACACACACACATATATATATATAAGCATGGATTTAAAAAAAAATGCTTGACACATGATCTATAATCTTTATAAAAACTATAATCATGCAGACCCTATTTTTAACTTACTAAAATAACTCAAGGGAGTTACTTGAATGGCACACCCTGTGGCATGACCCACACGGCATGTGGAGTCCACTCAATGTATTTCTACAATGCCATATTATTAGAACAAGAATGAATTTGAGCACGAAAGGACCAATAATATCAATCATCCACAAAACTTGCTAACAACCTTGTTTCTATATTGCCAACATACTATATGTTGCAGGTGAATGAAAATTTTCTAATCACCCAAGATATTGGTTTAAATTTCCCATCTTATATAATAATTGCAACCTAAATTTCAATCCATTTACAATGAAGTATTTGTACAAAAACAAATCTAACATAGTCCATCTATACATTGACTTCAAATGCGTATTTCACATAATAATTCAAAGTAAAAAAAGCATTGGCCTAAATTCAGTGGAAGAGTTGCCAACGAGACAATGGAAAACCTTCCTAAGTACCCCTAGGGTTAAACTTTGTTAAAAAACTTTATAACATTTGAAGTCTCATCGAAAAGAATATTAAAATATATATTAATTTGACAACATAGACTATCACTACAAATTTCACAGATAAAATTTGTAGCAGAGATCTAACTCAAAGCAACAAAAAGTGGATATCAACTTGGAATATTAAACCAATATGTCAAAATCAAGGCATCATAAATCAAGAACAACTCGAGAGAACCAATCCTCCCAAAATTACCCATAAAGTAGTGATATTAGCAAGTGGATATATAGTCAAAGGATGTATGCATTATCATTCATTGGCCTCAAAAGGTAACTAGGGCCTCTCAAGCTCACAAAGGGTATCTTTCATATAAAATGCAAGCATTGGGAATTAGATCTATGTGTTATAGGTCAATTATGAACATGATATAATCAACCTATAAATTCAATATATTAGAGATCAGATCACTACTCTATCTTCCAATTTCAATCACTACAAGATATATCTTTGTGACATATTTAAAAAATATGAATACTACAAATAAAACCTATACTCTATAAATAAAAAACAACACTTACACAAATGATCTATGGATTCAATATCTCATAAGGAAGGTTACTAATCTATATGTTGAGTTTAATCACAATAAGGAAAATCACCGTGTTATCTAAAATACAATTGATACAAATCGGATCATTATTCTATAAACTAAATATGACCATGACTTGATCGATCCACACGTTCAAGACAACACAAATCTATTGAAATATTCATGGAAAGGTGGTGCAACAAAAAATAATATGGAAAAATCATCAGCCCTTCTAAAAGGAGTTTCATTATTGAGCAATATTACTTCAAAAGACATTGCAATGTTGGGGACTCCTCAAATTATAATCTCCCATCTCACTAGTTTCTTGCAAGCTTCCAGTATCCAAATTGACATAAATGTGAGTAAAGTGAAAGCTATTGTTCAAGTCATTTGATAGTTGGGAGGCCAATGGCATCTTTAAAATTAACGATACATAGACTCAAATGGCCAATCAATCAATTCAAGGCACCCATTAATTGAACTGTAATTGGATTTGATAATAGAATTAAGAAAAAGAAAATGAAATATTGCATTGGCCCTAACTTCCCTACAAACCACGCAACAATAGTTAGAAAATGGCCTCCAAGTTCTAGAAATATATAGAGATTAGATAAAGGAGGAGCATAGAGAAAATATAATAGGGAGTCAAATATGGAGAATGGGTAGAGAATGAAGGTTGCTATCACATGAGGATGCAAACCAAAATAGTGATCTTTCTACCAAAACTAGGGTACATTACATAATTTTTCATCTATACTTAACATCTTTAAGCTCTTTTTATTATCCTTCTCTCAATTTATACTCGAGATAAAGTCAAACCACTAAATGCCATGTATACTTATATTATGAGCCCAAAAGTAATACAACTACCCTGTCCTCTAACTCCAAATAAGGTATCTCACCAAATCAAAACCTTCTCTACTCACATCCATGTTCCAACTAAATAAGTTGACTATCATCCAAACACTTTTGAAGATAAACAAGAAGATACCTAGAACAAGTGGGAAGAAAAAGGACTGCCAACACCTTGCCAAGATGCTACGCTAAAGAAAATTGATGTTGTAATATCCCCTACAAGGGCACTCCCCTCCAAACAATTTCATAGCAAGGATACACTTCCATGTTCCAAGTAGCCAAATCAATTAAACCATGTGCTCTCTCATTCTTGGGAAATCGACCCTCTCTACACCATACATTAACCATAAATAGGAATGTGAGATCTATTCCAAAGACCAACATTGTTCTTAACTAGGAAAATTAACGTGAAACATAACACATCCTCCCCACCACTATCAATTACTAGAAAATTAGATCCTTATGTTGTTGGAAATGATGCTTAGCTTGAAACTGTTGCAAACACAAATCCCACATAGAAACAGTTGAAATCCTCACTCTAAATAAGTCCAAGATATAAGAACCTATTTCCTATAATCCTCTGATGTAATAATATCTCCATGCATGATAAGATTCAATTAACATTCATTATTCACCTTTATTTCAAATCACAACATGTTTTTGCAAATATGAATCAGATTCGATAATTGATTATGCATAATGTTTTGCATGCATACCTTTATTGCATTCAAGGCATCTTCCACTCTTAAATTATTTTCCTTCAACTCTGTCTTTGTTTGTGCTCCCACCTATCAAAAATTATGAACACTATCATATACCCTCCATTCTTACTTTAGACAAATATACATTAAAATGCAGTCACCAACATCCATCAACTAGATTCAGATTTCTATAATGCCAATAACAAGGAATTGTTACAAATAGCTACCACTAAATCAACCATGCCAAAATTTACCTGGATAACAACAACTCCACTAGAAATCTTGGTAATTCTTTCATTCAATTTTTCTTTTTTGTAGTCTTGTTCTACAGCTTGCAAAGAAAGTGAGAATGATATCATTGGTGAAAATTTTTGATAAAATAGATTGATAGGGAAGTCAACTATCAACTCAAACATATTTTCATATTAAAGAAACCTTAAATTATTTAAATTTAATGTTTGTAATTATTGTTGCGTGTTCCTTCAGAGGCACATATATTCAAATTCTAAACCATGCATCAAAGTTGTTGTTTTCTACATGCATGTCTTGAAAAATCACAAGTCAAATTTGAGATTAATACCATCATCATGAATTATCCCTCCCCACAAGATGATGGTGACTTTACAATATATGGTGGTGATATAGAGAAAACAAGACAATAATTTCAATCCTCCATTTGGATAAAGCAACCTATTTTTAAGTTATAGAGAAATAGCACACCTCGATCAAGCTTCTAATTTGAGACACTCTTTTATTAATAGCTTCTTGAGTGCTTCCATCACCAACTATCATTGTTGAATCCTTGGTAAGTACCACCTTGGTAGTAGTACTCAAAACCTTACTTCCAACTTTATCCAAGGGAAAATCCAACTTCATCCCTTATAACAGTGCATGCACAAAGAAAGAATAAACAAAACAATATCTACATAAGATATTAGAAACCTATGACTGTAGACACAATGGAGAGATTTTATTCTCAATACCTCTCACTGATTGAGAATTTATCCTATTAACATGAAATTTGAACTTATAGAGAAAACCCATTACCAAATAAAGATTGTTTCCACAACAAATGATATAAGACTGCTTATATACACACTGATCTTTGAACTTAATCTCTTAGTGCATGTAAGTCCTTAATGTTGCTAAACTTGAAAAATACCTCTAGACAATATAGCAATGTCATCCAAATATTGTAGTTTCCGCTCTCCAAATTCAGAAGATTTCAAAATTCAAACCTTCAATGCACCACGAAGCTTGTTTACAACAAGAGTATCCAAGGCTTCTTTTCAATGTCCTCAACAATGATCAAGATATAATAACCCCATGGATGGCATCTTCCAATATTGTGATCAAGTCTCTTGCAGTTGTGATATTTTTCTCAACCAATATTAGCTTTAAAAATCAAGTGCAAATAAATAGAAATTTATCAACCCTCTTCCCATGGTTAGTAGTGGTCATATTTATTTCTGATCAGTATTCTAAATCCAATATTGTACAGATTCGAGAAATAATAGAAGGTTAATAAGGCACAAATTTTAAAATTCCATACAAAACCAACACTAACTCAAGTTGAACCTAGAGGATGTGCTATGAAAATATGACAGATGGAGGTAGTTCTAGAACAATTCCACAACTCATAGGAGAATTATTCTAAAAATTTTACACATGATTTCTATCCATTCTCTTTTCATTACAAGGAACACTAACAAATAGCATCACAAAAAAAAAATCAAGAAGCTTTGAATTCACATCAATTACCTCACAATTTTCATACTCCATGGACATCTTCTCATAGTTTGTCACAAAGTACAGAGAAATATGTCCACGATCAAATTGCATTACCTCAATGACATACATATTTTTTTCTTCACTTTTCCCCTCTTCAAGTGTCACAACACCTTTCTTTCCAACTTTACTCATAGCCTCTACTATCACGTTTCATATTTCATAATTATTCCCAACACTTACTGTAGAAACATATACTAATTCACTATCTTCAACCTGGAGAATAATGTCGATTACAGGGTCTTAAGTTTTATCATGTATACTCCCTTACAGATAACATCTGTCTTAGATGTTTCACAAGTAACTCCTCAACATTCTACCTTGGAGTCTTTAAGAAATTCTAGGTGAAAATTTTGGATCAACTATTCCGATAATGAAAGTGCACCTCAACCATAAACTAAGTCAAGAAGCAACACGACCAGAAAGAGAAAACCAACTCAAAGTGTGATCATTTACCTCCTTTGATAAATTTTTGAGTTCCAAAACAAGAGCCTTTACTATATTGTCAATTCCCCTAGTAATTTGAAGAGCATTTTCTCTAGCTACAACAACCTGAATAGGTTTATGATTCATATTCTTATTCACAAATCTTAAAAGTGCCAAAAAGCTTTATCTATTGGGTTTTTTACCAATTGACAACACGATCATAATATCATCTTCAACAAGGTTGTTTTCCCACTCAAATACTATCTTGATCCTATTGAAGCATTGAATATTTAGAAAATAAATAAATAAATAGCAACCACCATAAGGACCTATAAAAATGAAAAAATACTTAACCCAGTACTAAGGACAAATAAATTACCTTTACACCTTCAGCTATTAAACCTTGCACAAGTACAACAAATGTGGTATTTCAATGACTAGTTAAATCATTTATCCTCATTGCATCCTGTCTTACCAACTTGGCCAAAATATTTTCAACTCGGTCCTCTAATTCAACCTAATAGAAGTAGGATGGAGCATTGAAATGCATTAACTAGATTGGTAATAACAATTTAGATTGACTCATCAACATCTGGCACACAAGTATTTATTTTCAACTGTTGAAAGCTTGATTCATTAATCTACTGTGGCTACTCCATAGACTAGGTAGATCATCAAGAGAGAAATATGTTGTCTATGACCTGTGAGAAATTTTTCTCCCAGGCATAAGATAGTAAGACATTTAGGCAAAGAAACTAATTTAGAATATAAAAAATTTACAACCCACATCTACAATTTATGTCCTTAGCTATTGGCACACCATCATTGACAATCTTTGAAGAACCATACTTACTCTCCAAAACAAAATTTATGCCATTTGGTCTAAGGGTGACTCTAACAAGATCAACAAGCTTGTTGACACCTACCTATGAGACAATTTGAAAATATTTTCAATGGATGCACAATAAAATGCTGGAATATATGTCATACCAAACCTACATATAAACCACATTAACATCAAATGTATATGGACAAAGAAAGATCTACCAAATTAAAGTTTTATGTGAAAAGAACCTTCCTTTAAATGGACCTTTTTTCTCTGACCTGCAATTTTTTTTTTGTTGACCCATCTTGGTTGGAGTACAACTCCTTTTCCATAGCTCTTGGATTAACTACCTTCTCCCTGCTATGTAATCTTGTGGTCTACCTTCTGCTTAAGAATTAAAGGAGATGGGTGAAAAAGCAATAAGAGAAGGCAATTTCCTGGCATTGTTGTAAGATATTTCACCCAACTTCCTCTCCTTTCCAATGTTACCTAGGGATACACAAGTGGAAATTGTTGTCATACTTCCCATAGCATAGGCCATCTTCCCTTATTCTAAATAGAGAATTACAATATCTTCATATTAGCTATTATTTCACAAACATTAATTCCAAAGTAAAAAAAAGCACTGATAACTAACACACTAAATAGCTATTAAGGCTTATAGAAAAATATGTAGCATCATGATAGACATAGCCTAAGAGAAACCCATCCACCATCCTTGTCTTAAACAAGACATGTTCCTATAGTTGCACTCTTATTTCACAAAAACAGAGAAAAGATGGCTAAATTAACACTATAACATAATAATATGAACACAATTATGATATGCACCCCAAGGTTTCCAAGTGAGCCTAATATGCACCTTCAAGTTTGCCAAACTAAAGTGTAGTCACCAAGCTTGAGGTTACATATTTTTTAATTTCAATAGTTTACATCTAGTTTCCATGTTTTCAATTGTGTCCAATTGGCCATCTCAATTTAATTCACCACTACTGTATATAAACAATCCTTTATCCACAAGAACCAGATATTGAAGGATCTTCCCACCTCACTCAAACCATAAAGAACTATATATTAAAAAGGTATCACTACTAGAAACTAAAAAAAAAAATCTATGTTACTGCATGAAAGGTTCTTACAAATTGGTAACAACTTTAAGGAAATTTCATGAGACCATACTAAGAATTTTTTGTAAGAAGAGATCAAATCAGATGTTGAACCAATAGTTCTAGTACAATAAAACTAGATTACATGATAATTAAAGAGCACTCCCACTTTTGAACCTATGGAAAGAACCCCATACTAAAATCAAGAACAGTGAGAGTCAATCATTAGCACTGTTGTACCAGAAGACCCCAGAGGTCTCAGCAATGGGAATGAAGATTCAGACAATGTAAGTATCATGAATTCAAGAGATGTTGGACCTATTAAAGTGGACATTCAAGCAATCAGGAGACTCCAATCCATAAATCATGTTTATGCTATTTTTTTTGGATAATGATTAGAATATGATTTTATAGAAGCTTTGTAATATCGTCAAGGAGTTAAAATGCTACTTCTCAATGACTTTGAATCCTAAAGAAATGCAAAATTTGAATCATTGCATGGTTATAAATATTTTGTACTACAAACAACGGGAATGGCTAGTATGCACCCTAGTTTCCAAGTAAGGTAAATCGTTGTTTCTATAAATAATAGAAGAGGTGATGAAATACAAAGCTGAAACAAAGATCATGAAATGCATAGCTAGAAGAGAGATCATATTTACTATGTCACCATATGTCATGGAAGTCTCTAACACTAAGGAAATTTATTTGGCCAAAAGCAGTCAAATGCTAATAATAAAATGCAACCTTCTTCTAGAAAGGCTTGCAGAAGTTTCACTTACAAAATTTAACATTAGCTTGGCACCCCTACATCCACCAAACACAATAGAATTTTCTGGCGGTTGTCTGGAAAATCACAAGGGTTAGTGAGACTAACAGAATTTCACTTTTGGGGACTTATTGACTTACGTGTAGCCCAGAAGAAGATAAAATTTGAGTGCACATCCAAAGACACCCAAAATACCAAGAACTATCCAGTAGGTTATTTGCAGATAGCTATGTTATCAGAAATTGGAACTTGAAATGGAAATGAGAATGAAATAAGAAATAGTGACAAAGGATTTTGGGGATAATAATTGTTAGCCGTCTCCCCTCGATTATTCATGTACTACTATAGTGTCAAGATGGGAATGGGGACAAGAACAGGCATGGGACAAGAAATGGGTATTCTAGTAGTGAGTGCAATGTTAGTGAAGTTAATTATAAGAAAAAATAATGTGATGATTTAAAATTTGTCAAGCCCTCCCAAGGGAAGGTGATAATATAAGTGTCTATTGGTCATGGAGATATTTCAACCGAGTAAAAAAAATGTCTCTCACAAAACTTGGACCTGTTACAGATTTGAGATATGATTCTTCCCATAAGTGGACAGGGAAAATCTACCCAAGATAAAACACCTACAAAGAATAAAACTCGAAAACACACAAGGAGATCTCTAAATTGAAGCAAGACAAGGTCAATTTGTTGGATGAAGTGGACCTTTTTCTAGACCAGAGAAATTGTCTGCAACAATAACTTTATTGCTCGAAAGAGGAAAGGAATGACAAAGACAGAAGATTTCAGATAATCACAAGGAAAATCGAGCTATTATTACTAGACCCATAGAATCTTCAATTTTTTTTTGTTAGTTACAAGATGACAATAAAAAACTGAGGGAAATTTTCCAAAACTGAGGAGGAAAAGTTAGCAATGTCAAAGATTTCTGAAAAAATAGAGGAGGATCTTAGAGACAGAAGGACGTATCTAGAAAATGTACTATCATCTCATACAATAGAGGAACAGAGGCTTGGCGATGAATTGAATAAGCAACAATTACCTGCCCAGGATTTGTAGGAAGAGAAGCATACTCTAATATTCGAGAATCAACAGTGCACTAAGCAGATAAACATTCTTGAAGCAAATTTGCACAATATCCAGAAAAGGGTTTCTCAACTTGAAAGAGAAAACATGAAATTGAGCAGTGAGTTGACAAATTCACATGGACATGTGGAACACCTCAATGAATGGATATGTTTTTTCATAAGTGTGAAAGAAAAAACATGATCATGAACTTACAACATGCAGTACTCAAATAAGAAATTTTGGAAATGATATGAAGACCAAACTACAAAGAGAGATAAAAAAAAATGGAAAAACAATCAACTTGAGATAGAGATTTACATGCCATACTATGCCAAATGGGAAACAAAAACAATACATTTTTAGTTGAATGTTAGGCCCCTATACTACTAGTGTAACCCCTTATTGTTATTAGTACAACCCCCTTATTATATTGTTGTACCCATGTAGTCCCCATATTGTTACTATTGTCTCTATAGAAGCCACTATTGTTATATTTTTCCCTACATTATTATGTTTCGTCGGGTTTGATTATATTATGACCCCTTAGCTCCTATATATAAAGAAGGAGTATTTCATTTGTATTATCCAATAATTATCATTTGTGTATGTTAAAGGAGGTTGCCCCCTCTAAGGCTGATTCTAAGGCATTTCAACTATCTTTCTATCTTTGTGAGCTGGTTTCAATAACATTTGGTATCAGAGCTTTGGATTCTAGGGTTTCGCTGCTCCAAACAGGTCATTGTGGCATTTGCGCTATAACTCTTTTTCTGCGATGTTTCAGATGCTACAAAAAAACCCATTTGGGCCGAAATCATTCTGAACCTTGGATCCGAATTTCAAAGATTTTTGCACTATATTTGCGGATATATGATTTGAACAAGTGTGGCCACTCATTCAAAAGTTGTAGAAGATCCCAATTCAAACAATATTGCCAGAACTTGAAGAGGAAGGAAAAATCATATTGGAACCTAGAGTAGTCACAGAAACAAGAACCCGAAAGCTAGGAAATCGATCAATTTCAGAGTATCTCATCAAGTGGAAGAACTTACCCACTGAAGATTCCACATGGGAGGACAAAACTTTTATACAGAAGCATAAAAAAAAACTCAAGCATTGAGGACAACACTTTTTGAAGGAGAGGGGCATGTTAGGCCCCTATACTACTAGTGTAACCCCTTATTGTTATTAGTACAACCCCCTTATTATATTTTTGTACCCATGTAGGTCCCCATATTGTTACTATTGTACCCATAGAAGCCCACTATTGTTATTATTATGCCCTTACATTATTATTGTTATGTCGGCTCTGATTATATTATGACCCCTTAGACTCCTATATATAGAAAGGAGGTATTTTCATTTGTATCATCCAAGAATTGTTCATTTGTGTAATGTAAAGGAGGTTACCCCCTCAAAGAGGCTGAATTCTAAGGTATTCAACTATCCTTTCTATCTTTTTTCCGAGCTGGTTTCATAACATTGAATGTGAGAAACATATCAGAGAGTATAAAGTCGTGGAAGAGAGGGTGTCAGAACTAGAAAGGACAATTAAGATACAACAAACAAACAAAAAAGTCATTGATGAATAATATTTCCTTTGAAATGATATTTAAAAAGGAACTGAAAGTATAGATGGAGAAGCTTTGAAACATACTTCTTATACCTGATATTGTAGGGGGCAATAAGAAAGCACAAATGTTGAAAGCATGCAACTGCTCAATATTGTTTTTGAGAAAGCAAAATACATTCAAACAAAACTTTCACATGTCGGAGTTAAAAAATGCCTTTCCATTGTGGAATTGGCAGCTAGTATGCATCTAAAACATTTGAATATGGAGATGTTTATTTTTCAATCAGAAAAAACATCCCTCAATGAAGAGGTTGTAATCATATTCAAAAGGAGATTCCCATTTGACAGGGGGTTACTCAAGGGTTGGGAGTAGAATTACAACCCACTGAAGAGGGAGGAAACTTAACAAGCCACCTCAGACATCATCTTCTCTGATAAAAAGATTAATTGGGCATGCCACCTAAATAAGGAAAGTACATGACATAGCAACAAGTAATATAGTGTCACAGGAACTTTGGCACCCCCTAGCCACATGCAAAAATTTTGTATTTTGATTGATTAGTAAATGGTAAATGTTATGTCTATGGCCCATCCGTCTCGCCAACATGGATATGGAATACGGAACTAAATTGTAATATCTCTACAATTCATGAACAAGCTAAGATCACACTTCTTGTCCTCTATTTATATTTGGTTCAATATTTGGTTGCTAGAGTTGTTTTCTTATGGTGCCAAGATCATAGTCCAATATAGGATTGAAGTCCAATTCTATCCTTAAATTTTGTTCACCCAATTTTTGTATGTCAACATCGATAGCAGCACTCTGTATCTTTCATTGTGCTTACATAACATTCTGCGAACAAACCTTTTTCAGTCATGTAATATGTTTACATATGTGCAAGCAATATGAAAGTAATTTTCATTGTCAAAGCAATGACTACCACATTGAGACAATTAACATGTATATATTTACATCTAGATAAGAATATTTCTATAGTAAACACACAAGACACACATACCACTTTTACACCACTGGGAGAGATTTGCACAGGTCACATTCATGGCTATAGGTACTTAGTCAAATCACACAGCTCAAGGATGAATTGTTTGCACATCCATTGGTGCATAATGACAAAAATGAAACACAATGACTCACTACTTTTAGCATGGGATAAAAATAGTATAAGTAATGTGTAGTGTCCCTTCTTGGTGGGATAGCTTTGATGACACTTAGAGAGGGTGATTTTGATATAACGATATAATATTATGTACGACAAACTTATGTACACGCTTATATGATATAGACCTGGTTTGGGCCACCTAGTTATTGTGTGCTTAGGATAATATCTATGGTTGTGTGAATAAGAATTGATTATGGTTAAGAGCATATTATCGATGTTTTCTCTTTTCATATCCGAGCTTGGGCATGGATGTATGACATGGATGGTGATTCAAGATTGAGACACATAGATCCATGGATGATCATGGTTATGTGGAACATATGGTTAATTATCATTTATGGATTATACATGATTTTTATGATTATATATGCTTAATATTGTATTGAGCAGGATGTGACAAGGGACCTAGTTATTTGCAAACAAGGATGCTCAAATTATAATGACTGTGGAAATCATGATACATGATTTTTATGATTATATATGCTTAATCTTGAATTGAGTAGGATGTGATAGGGGAACTAGTTATTTGCAAAAAATGATGCTCAAATTATTACTGACTGTGGAAGTCATGATACATGATTTTTATGATTTTATATGCTTAATCTTGTATTGAGAAAGATGTGATATGGAACATGGTTATTTTCAAACAAGGATGTTCAAATTTCAAATGGCCACAAAAGTCATTTCTCTAGAACCAAAATGGTTGTGGAAGTCGTGGACAATCTTTGGTAAAATCTGAATAAGTTAATTACAAAATTCATTGATTCCATTGATGTATGAGATTTTTATGTGTGCATGTCTTGGAACAAGGCCTTACCAACGAACCATTAGATGAGTATGAGCTCACAATTAGTAGCTTAAGGTGAAGCATGGAGTTTCAAAGCAGAGTATATGAGAAGCCATGGAAATTAGGGCGTGGAGTCGTAAATCCATGAAAGATAAAGACATGGACTCTTGTATCTATAATAAAATGTTTAAGGCATGGAGTCCTAAATATTTAAAAAGATCAAGGTGTGGATCCTTGGATCTTTAGAGTAGATCAGGGCGCAGAGTCCTCAATCTACTAAGGCACGGAGATGCATGCGATAGGGGTGTGGAATTCCAATTCTTCTAAAGAAAAATACCACTCATGGGTAGCTCAGGGATGAATTTCCTTAATAAAACCTCTTTTCTAACAATTCTAGAGTGACTTTTTAAAAATATAAAGTCATGTCTAGCATCTCTAGCATGACTTTCCAAAAACAGTAAATCACCTTGCATAAATTGGCAATCAAGTATAGTTGAAGGAAAATCACTTAAATTATCATTAATCAATCCTAACAGTTCAATATCGACTTAATCCTCAATATTATTATTATCTTTTATGAGACTAGGATATTATTATGAAAAGGGAATTACAAGTCACCTTCATTTCCTCAATCACTTCACACCTCTCTCCTTGATGACTCTCATGGCTCTATGTAAATATATCTCTTTTAATAATACATTACACTCTATTTTATGCACTCATCAAAGAATAGCATATTCCTCTTACACTCATTAAAGACATGTCATAAAAAATTCCTCTTATACTCTCTTTAATGCATAAGTTACATTCTCCTTAACTAAGGCATGCACACCTCTCCTTAATGGCATGAGTTACACTCCTCTAACTGGAATACAATGCATGCATATTACTCCTCCTTTATGTCAAGAATTTGTTGCTACTCCTATATATGTGTCTCATGTATTCTCACTTTGAGGGTGAGGGAGGTGCATTGTGATACCAAGAGTTGGAGAGATTTGAAAAATATTATGAGAGTGAGAGACTTGGAGAGTAGCCAATTGCTTTTGAAATTATTCTGAAATTCTAAAACTAAATTACTTAGTAGCTCTACCTGGTGGCACTGACCATGAGTGGTGTTGGGAGGAAGTGAAACTTATCTTCCTCAACTTGCCTTGGATATCTCTCTACTGCAATATTTCGGTGCTATTTGTGAGCTCTTACAGCTCAAGGGTTCTATGGGGAGAATTTCTTCCTAGATATGGTTGGGTGGAAAATCAGATGGTTCAAATGAGTTGGTTAAGGGATCAAAGATGGATCATATTCTCAGTGATTGGAGTTGAATATCTCTTCAGGTATAATTTTTATTGTCCTAAAATTATAGTATAGCTTTAGCATAAAATAAAATGTAGAAATTAAATTGTTGTAAGAATCTAATTTTGGTTTAAGCTTATGTTATTTGGAATCTTATTGGATACTTAAAAATGAAGACTAAGAGTGGTCTATATGAATGGATGTTTAGATCTCAAGTTGTTATGGAATTATTATTGGTGTATTCTATTGTACTAACATTGTTATTGTGTCATTTAAGAAAGGAAAGACAAATATCATTGAAGGTAATGGAAATATAGAAATTCCAAAGGACTTAGGTAAGAGTTCATGAGTTATGGTTCTATTTCATGTAATAGGAGACATGTTTTAGAAAGGGTTTTAGGATATTTTGCAAAGTGTTTGTCAAAATCCATGAATGAGAAATGCTATTGTTATTCTTATCATTACGCATGAATAAGTGTTAACTTTCATCCTACCAGAGCAGGAAACAGATGCATATCTAAAATATACTAGGAGGATTCACTAGATCAGTCGTTGAAATAAAAATGTTAAAAAAAAACAAGATGGAAGACAAGAGTTTTAAAGAGAATCATTGAGGTAAGTTTCAATCATTATGTATTGCAATATTTCAATATGCTTGCCATGGGTTTGTAGGAATGATTGAATGAAAATAATGTTTGATGAATCTCAAAGCCCTTCAATTCACTTACAGTGGATGAAATGATTTTGAAAGGCATTTAGACAATACATAAGTAATTATAATTTATGTTGGGCGTGGAATCCCCCCAAGGCATGTTTTGGGGCTTAAAGCCCAAGTTTTCACTAAGTCCATTGTAAAGACTCCATGATTTGTGGGCACGGAGCGCGAAGTCATAATAGAGTCACAAGGTTGTCCACCCTCGTTTTTGAAATATAATGTTGGTTTGAAAGATCTACCCATGGTCCGCGGACCTTGGGATTGTATAAATAGAGCGAGGCCCTAAGCATAGAAAGAAGAATGGAAGATGAAGAGAGGAAATTGATGAAGCATTGAGTCAAGTGTAAATTGTGTCTTTGGGTCATAGAGTAGGAGAAGGCTCTGCAGCTGAGTGCACTGACCCCTGCAGCTGAGTGTGTAGGGAAGGTAGAGTCTATAATCGTTGGAAGAATTAATAAAGAGAAGTTTTACCATATTTCTATGTATCTTTTCCTGTCTTATGTATTATTGAGTATGAATTGCAAGTTTATTGTTTATTTACTGCGCAAAATCATACAAATTTTCTAAACATGGAAATATAACATAAGGCATCTGATTGCGTTAAGATAACTAACTAGTATAAGAAGATAAGTAATATCTTGGGTGTCATTTAGGGAAATAGTGCAAATCGCTACTCTAGCAGCGTGGAAGCCCCATAGCCCCTAGTTAGGGCTGTGTCAAGGTGAATATATCAAGGCACAAAGGCTAGGAAAGTGCACAAAGTAACCTGCATGAAGGAGCTCACAGTTGGACCAAACCAAACCCTCAGACATCTCAAGGGTGTGGAAACCTAGTTCCAGCACCCCCCCATACTACTTCAAGTGAGACCTTAGTCCGCGTTTTGCGGACTGTTGCCGAAATGGCCAGTAGTACAAGGATTTGTTTGGCTAATTAACTCTGAACCTGGGTTAGGCCCCAACAAGCCAAAAAATGGTTTCGTTTCCGGGATTGAGATCTACATAGAGATGTCTGATGTCATATCACTAGAATCCAACTAACAAAGGAATTGAAGAGTGGTTGGATAGGAAGATTCACGAGTTCACGATGCAAGAGAATAGGAATCTATGACTATCAAAATAAGAATGGTTGGATTGCTACCTGCACACAGAAATCCACGAAATTTTCTTCGAATCTTTCCCTACTGAGTTGTACGAGTGGATCACAAAGCTAGTAGATAGCCAAGGAAGGTGCAAACTCGATAGAATTGTTGTCTGGACAACAGAATTGGTGTGTAGATTGGAATCATTGGAGGATAAGATCGTATGCATTGTTTATCACTGGTTCAATCGAATTATAGGAGGATTCCACTGAGTTTGTGATAAATACTTCAGTCAACTATAGCGAGGCAAAGTGACGCTTCCTCAAAGGACTGCGAGGTAAGTACATTAATTCTTTGAACACTTGGATTGAAATGCTACTGTGTGAAATGTAGGTTATGCAAATAAATAGATGTTTGGCACTACACAAAGTGGGAGAATTTACAGAGGCAAAGAAAGTGCAGAGCTAGAAACTAGCCCCTTGATTTCACCTCCGCGAGGGGATGAGGAAGAGCTTGCAAAGGTCTCACCAAGAAGTAAAATCAACTTGTTAAGCTAGAGGATTCCGTGCATACCACCCCCACCCACACCACCACTAGTTTCACTATCTTCACCCCCATCTTCGCCCATACCACCTCCACCACCACCGCAAGTCAATATGGCAAGCACGATAAAGTTGCATGTTCAAGGGAGTAAGGAATGAATATCCAAACCAGTTTTGGTTCATGATAAAAGTTGTATGGGAAGCACAGGGAGTTATATATGACAATATAAAGAAAGAAATGTTGGTCAGCACTTTGCAAGATCATGGGTTGACTTGGTACATTAAGCATTCCAATCGCAATCTGAATGTGGGGATCGTGGATATCTAAACTACATTAAACAAAGAATTTAGCAGACCAAAGTCAAAGGTGAATTCGATCATTGGGTTCAAGGAGATCACGATGCTACTAGGCGAGACCCCTTGGGAGTTGGATCAGAGACTGAAGTGCACAATTCGCAAAGCTAACATGACTTTGACGGATGGACAACACCATGAATTGTTTGTAGCATTGCTAACGCCGCATTTAAGGAATGCGCTATCACAGCAAAGGCTAACCACTTAGGGCGAGGCCTTGGAGATCACAATGAGACTGCATGAGACCCTGATACAGGATCCTAACCTGGGAGTTCAGCAGATCCATGTGCAGGTGAAAAACTTGTGCCTTGAGATGCAGAGTCTGAAACAGGACAAGACAGCTCGCCCAGAGGTGCGTGATGATGTATGGTGTATTAAATGTAAGGGTCTGGGTCATGAAAAGGACCACTGCCTAGTGTTCGCGAAATACCTTGCGGGAGGAGGACCAATGCTGTTGAGACCGGAGGCACAAGAAATACTTAGTGTGGTGCCTACATTACGGTGCGCGATTTGTCAAATATGAGGAAATTATGCTATGCACAACTACCATTTATTGCAAAAGTACACGAAGAATTCACAACAGTTGTTCTGTAATTTCTGCAGGTCAATGGGACATGATGAGTGCACCTGTAGAAGTTATGAATTGATGATAGATAGAACTCCCATCTACAGGGTTCAGGCCAAAACGTGGACCCTTGACCAAAATGCAGGAATGGCACGAACCGGATTTCAGGGGCGTGGACAAGGCCAAGGTGGAGGAGGAACTGGAAGAGGTTGCGAACAGCTGATATGTTACAATTGCTAAGGGCCGGTGCATTATGCCTGTGATTGTACAAATCCAACGTGTCCATCTTGATTGTATTGTACATTATTTGATCATGAGATGGAGGATTGTCCCACACTGATAGCGCAGCTGTGCGACAAGGGAGCGCTCCAACCTCCCCCGACTCAGAGCCTGCAAATGATGAGGTTTGAGCCACACAAGGAAGACCCTAATGTAAATATTATGCTTTGAGATGGAATTATGACAAGGGATGACAAAGGAAAGTAGCCTGAAGAGAGTACTTGGGTTCGCATGGCTCCAACGAAAGAACCAAAGTTCGATTTGGAGCGCGCTAAGGAAACCTTCATGGAAGCAAAGAAGAGCTTCGCTAATGCCTCCAAATGAGGCAGCAAAGATAGACCAGAGTTGGAAATGGACCCCTCGATGATCACAACATTACTGGAAACATGCATGAAGCTGATACACGATAGCAGGGCTATAAAGGGACTGCAGGAACTCATAAATAGATGCACTAGGACCGCGTCAGGAGAACTGCATGCAGTTAGGAAGGTTGGAAAGCATGTGACGAGGACAGGAAGAGAAATGAGATTGATCACGTAGATTAGGGAATATGAGATGGACCAAGTGATTCTGGACCTAGGATCAGATGTGAACGTTCTGCTGGAGCAGACGTTTGAGTGCATGGGAAGGACTACACTACAATGGTCTCCTATCCAACTGCAGATGGCGAACCAACAAAAGGTCCTACCTATGGGAAGATTGTAGGGGATCACAGTGGATATTGAAGGAATGAGCGTGCTGGTAGATTTTGAAGTGATAGAGATTGTTGATGACAACAATCCCTACCCGGCGCTATTAGGAATCGATTGGCCCACTGACATGAATGGGGTGATAAATCTGAAGAAGCACAAGATTATTTTTGAGAAAACGTCTCTGTGCGTAGTTGTACCTTTGGACCCTACAGAGGGATCGCGCTACATGGAGCCAATGTGCAAATATGAAAGCAACGACAACTTGGACTACATCTACAAGTTAACCGCGTGAAAGTAAGACTGGGTGAATCCCACCACGAATGGATGAATCTCATGGGGGCATGAAATCTCCTATACATCAGATTCTGACGAGGAGATAGAGCGATGGCAGAACCGGTTACACAAGGTAACCACACTAAAATATAACATGATGACGAGATCGCTGCGCTGCATATCAACAGAGGTAAGGGATCTACCTATGTATGATGGGTTAAGCAAGGTAGATGACTTCCTGAATAGATTTGAAAGAGAGGTGTCGGAACAGCAACATTTCGAGGCTTTGAAATGGGTACTATGTGCTACACCCTCAAGGTGGTGGGGTACGCACCAAGGAAGCTTTGAGGACTGGCGCGAATGTAGGAGGGTGATGCACATGCAGTTTAGGAAGCTTCAGCTACAATTAGCAGACAAGATTGCTGGACAGAATGATCTTCGCATGCACCTATCTAGATGGATACAAGCATATGTTACAAAACCTGCGTGGATGCATAGAACCTTCATGTTAGGAGACACGGTCAGCAAGCATTTGCAAGCAAGGCAATTGAGCGAATGACCCCTTCGATTGGAACAATGGAGTATGGAACAAATGAATGTGCATAAATTTATCCATGCAGAAGCCTTTTAACAAAGTATGTGAAGCGTTGAATAGCGTACACAAGGTGCAGTGGATTGATTGGGACCTGCATGTACCAGCGGTTTTGTGGGCTTATAGGAAAACGTGCAAGAAACTGATGGAGCAAGCGCCTCTGAGGTTGGAGTATGGAGCGAACACTGTAATCCCCATAGTGTATAAAATGATTAGTCCATGCATAAAAGCACCAGTAGATATAACGGCTCGCAGAGCCTTAGAAGAAGGGATCGCACAGCTGAACGAAGCAGAACGCTTGGGACCTAAGGAAGAAATCCGACAGTGTGATCTTAGGCTCCAGGAACTTATGAAAGAAAGAATGTGATTAAGGGAGAAAATCTCTCTACTGGAAGTGGAAGTCAAGAAGCGTGAGGACGAAACAAAAAAGGATTTTCTCGATAAGAAAACTAGGGTGATAAAACAGGGTGTGCATGATTATGTTGACAAATTTGGAGACTACCGTCGAGAGTTGACCAACCTAATGCCTTGGATTGGACTGCACATTACTAAACAGGTCAACCATGGTGGCGCATTGTAGATGATAAAGTGCACGATGTAGCCAGTAACAATAAAAGGTAGATATGTTCCAGGAAAAGTGATGGACGACCAGTTGAAACCCTATACAGGTGGCGTGGCCACCTGACTAGCCATGGGAAGTACAATATTAGTGCTCCAGGAAGTTGAAAGGAGGCACAGGACTATAAAATACTATGCTCGAGAGCAGCATGATGTTGGAACTGCGCGCAGGAAAAAAGTGTCACAAGGTCCGCGACCACACAAGGGGGGTTGCGTTGCTGTGCGGGTTGGCTAGAAAGTAACCATTGGAGTCACTATTCACGATGTGATGCTCAACTTAAGACCAAATGGAGTAGGATAGCAGGCATTATGACGTGCTTTATGGGAAATATTTGGGAAAATTTGCAGCCAAGTGAGCATTAATGAACCGGATTTGGGGGGAACAGTTGAATTCAAATTCAAAAGACGCTATAAATTACAAAGGGTTTCCCAGCAAACAACACTTGGTCATTTTCGAATTGAGCTATTGTATGCCCCATGTATTCTAAGCTGAGATCTGTTTTGCCTATGTTGAGCATTGATTGATCCCTTGATTAAGAAATTGAGAGATTTATGGATGAGCAAGATGGTAGTGTCTGAGGAAGCTAGGGAAATTGCAGAGATGACTGCTAAAGAGGCTATGCAGGCCCTGACTGTGGAATATGCCCCTAAAGGCACTGAGATTATGGCAGAAATCCCTAAACCATTGAACATAATAAGGCCGAAGAAAGACAAATATCCAATCATTCTAGTGTGCGTGCCCCTGCGAAGCCCGCTATGCACGAGATTAACGATGGAGGAGAAAGGGAAAGCGGTTAACTTGGAAACCGATGAGGAGATGGAAGACCTAAAGGACCTCATCATTAAAGAAGATGAGGGATAAGGCATGGAGGAAGAAGCCAAGCCTGTGCACCCTCCAACCAAGCTACCCACGTATATCCCTCCACCGAAGGGGAAGGTGAAAGTGCCCAAAGACCTCGACAAGAGCAAGAGCTCTCTCCAGACTCCGTTCCTCCTGAACGACATCATCATTGAAGGCACACACCTAAGATGGGTGCCGAGCTTGAAATTAGAAGATTAGGATCTCGCTGACCACGATAAATTCCCTCATCTAGAGACCACACAGCTCATGAAGCCCAATCAGAACATCGTAGCGGGGGTTATCGAATTGGAGTCATGAAAGTGGTTACGTGGAGTAGAAAAGGCAAGGTTACTAAACTTGCTCTAGGTGCTGCATTTCCACCACGCTCCCATCCCGATCACAGACCACTCAATCCATCGCATTACCTGGCTCATCTGCAAAGGAGAGGACCTTGCAGATATCTCGAAGGGGAAGAACAAAGATTTGGCCATCGCGGAGGCCATGAAGAAGAAATACAAGTTGTAGAAGAAGAAGCGAGCCTACACAATCTCCAGTATCAACAACAAAGTGGTCAAGGTGGAAACTCAGATACTGGTGAGTTACGTTATGCAGAAGTGCCGCACGAACGAGGTGCTTACACTGGTGGTGGCACTTGCTGAGCAACGTGCAGAGGGGGTCCATTTCAACTAGTCTGAGTTCTTGTGTAAGGAGTTCCTGGAAAATCGCCGCGAGACATAGGAACAAGGAAAGAAATTCCACTATGCATGGCTTCTACTGTCCATAGTGCTGGTGGTAGGGGAATTGGCAGAGGACAGCCAGTTCCCTACAATTGACAGGGATCTGTTAGAGGCTGTGAAGTACACTTCACTATGGGCCACTAAGGACACGAACTAGATCCGCGATAGTAAGATGTTTTGGGTGTTCATGGAGATGAACATCAAAATGGGGATTAACCGCAAGCCATGGTTATCACCCACTATCTACAACAACCTGCAAAGTTTTGCAGAATTTAAAGCGGAATTCCATAGCATATATCTCAGAGCGTGCAAGGACCCAACCAAGAAATGGAATGAGCTACCCTTCATAGCCACCGTTGATGTGATTTTCAATGTACTGGATACATGGCCACAGAGTGGTACACCCCAGACATCATGGCGGTGGAGAATTTTGCTGCGTAGAAGAAGAAAGAGGAGTCCAAACTGTGCATGGTGTAGTTGGCAGAAAAGAGAAAGTAAGAAGCAGTGGTAGCAAAAGTACAAGAGGCATGGGATGCTGCGTAGACAGCAGCTGAATAGAAAAAGTCTGCAGTAGCAGCAACACAGGAGGCAGCCGAGAAGGCGCGTGAAGGCCAGAAGTCGCCTTCACATGGGCAAGAGAAAGATATGGAAATAGAGGAAGACGAGGGCGGCGCGGACCCACAAACAGCGTCAACACAATTGAAGCACTAGCGCCCAAGCGAGCGGATGGGGCCATGCAAGAAGGTCAAAGCATTGAAGTTGTCTATCGACTTGATCACCCTTATGGAGGGGGATCTGCATGGCATAGCCGAGATGGTGTGCAATGTCACCTTCGATACCCTCCAAAACTTCATGCAGGAGAATCAAATTGTGTCGGGAGCCCTCCAAGTGCAGCTTCAGGAGTTGGAGGTGTACACTCCTCAAGTTGTTACCCTTTCGACCAACATCGCAGTAGGAATAGCTGCAGCTGAGAAGATGCTACACACTCAGACAACAAACACAATAGCGCTACTAGAAGGGGCACTTGTTAGAACAAATGAGGCCAACAGGCCTACGGTTAGTGCACTAAAAGGCATCAGGATCAACATGGCTACGCTCCCATGGGAGATGCTCTATGTGATGCAAGATGGGATCATTGTAGAACTGCGAGTTAGGGAGAGTCGCACGTTGTAGGTGTTGGGAGAGCAGAAGATCAACATGGAGCAGTTGAGCTTGTAGTTCGATGAGGTTGTGTCGCAGAATAGGCCGATGGTCTAGGTACTGGAAGAAGCCTGCCAAATGGTCCCTGAGATGGTCATCCTAGTAGAAGCACCCGCAGAGGTGTGCATCCAAAGACTAGTAGCAGGGGTGCATGAGGTGCGAGATGAAATGGCCAAGGTTCAGCTGAAGCTGAACCTTTAGATAGCAGAGATGCGGTTGAAGGCGCAGCCATCCACCCCTCCAGAAGTCATAGAATAGCGTGTTAGCACTATTACATCAGGGATGGAAGAGATCAGCAGTGCAGTACGAGACTGCACCAAAATTTTAGAAGAGTCATTCGAGGTCCTTACCAATCTATAGGAGGACCCCGAAAGGCAAAGGTGTGTGAGCTCCAACAGCAATATGATAGCATCAAAAAGACCACACAGATGGTGGCCCTCACTCATAGGCTCATCTGGATGCAGAAAGCCAAAGCACTGAAAGAGCAAGTGGACCCATCACAACACTAAGTAGTTTTGAAGGCACGCGTTCAACCTTGAATCGACGAGGCCTTCATCATTACAACAAAAATTGAAGGCAAGCTTGCATAAATGCAGGGGATGCAAGAACAGATGCAGGGAAGCAGTTTCAACACTGCAGTCTCAGAATAACGTGTACGCAGATTCCGCAGGTAGCTGCTCAGTGCGCTGTCGACCTTTTAGTTGTTCGAGCAGAGTTGGAGGGTATCCACTCGAAGATCTCTGTACCAATAAAGTGACTCAAGGGCTAGTCACGATGTTTGTGTTTGGGGCCTGTTGGGCATGGAATCCCCCCAAGGCATGTTTTGGGGCTTAAAGCCCAAGTTTTGATTAAGTCCATTATAAAGACTCCGCGATTTGTGCGCACGGAGCATGAAGTCATAATAGAGTCACAGGGTTGTCCACACTTGTTCTTGTAATACAATGTCGGTTTGAAAGATCTACCCATGGTCAGCGGACCATGGGATTGTATAAATAGAGTGAGGCTCTAAGCGTAGAAAGAAGAATGGAAGATGAAGAGAGGAAATTGATGAAGCATTGAATCAAGTGTAAATCGTGTCTTTAGGTCATAAAGTAGGAGAAGGCTCTGTAGCTAAGTGTGTAGAGGCCTAGTTGTCCGCAGTTGAGTGCGAGGACCCCGACAGTTGAGTGTGCAGGGTAGGTCGAGTCTGTAACAATTGGAAGAATTAATAAAGAGAATTTTTACCATATTTCTATGTGTTGGGCTATGTTGTATTCTTTCTAAGACTAGGCCACGTAGTTAACTGGGGGGTTAGAGCGGGGTCAGAGCCCCCCCTTCATTGTGTCGATTGCATAGCGGGGGGGTCATAAGGGGTTTGAGGGGTGAAATTTTGGTTTTGGACCCTATGTTAGGTTTGGCGGACCCACCTATGGTTTTGTGCATGATTTTCGCACATGTCTTTGGACGCGATGGTTTTCGGTCCATGGTATTGGACGCGATGGTGTTTTGGTCCATGGTATTGGATGCTTTGGTATGTATAAATATGTATTGTTACATTGAAAGGAACATAATGAAAAATCAAGCTGGTAGTCCTGGTTTTGGGATCCACGGAAAAATCTCTATGTATATGTGTTTTATGTGTTATGCTCTCGCATTGTTTATTTTCTATGTTTTTAGAATTCATATGCAGGTAATTTCTATACGGGGTTAAAACCTACATTTGGTATCAAAGTTGTTTTGGCTTCAAGGGGATGCCTTTATTGCTGAGTGGTTTCGCTCGGGCCTGTGGTAGACCCCATTCAATAGGAGATCTACAAGATTGATTCTGGTGGTGAAAGAAGATGGCAAGGAATGGAAAGATATAGATCGATAAATTTAATGGTCTGAGTTTTGAGTTGTGGAAACTCAAGATGGAGGATCTGTTGGTGGATAAAGATCAGTGGATCATAGTAGATTCGGGTACTAAACCACGAGAGTGTTCGATGGAGAAGGGAAGAATTTGGATTGGAAGGCAAAGAGCATAATACGATTGTGTGTCTCAAATTCAGTATTGCTAAATGTATCAGGGGAAGCTACGACGAAGGCTTTATGGGACAAGTTAAGGACTTTGTACCAATCTAAGTCTCTGGTGAATAAACTGTTCTTGCGGAAAACGATGTATAACCTGAGCATGAAAGATGGAGACTCAGTGACAAAGCATCTGAACACATTTAATACTGTGGTAAGTCAATTAGCATCTCTTGATATTAAAATTTCAGATGAAGATAAGTGCATCAGTTTGTTGTGTTCTCTACCAGATTTGTGGTATAGTTTGGTTATTGCAATAGGTAGCAATGCAACTGCCTTACAGTTTGATGAAATAGTCTCATCCTTGCTGACGAAGGAGATGAGACAGAAAAATATGGAGAGCCAGAATGGTGATGCCTTGTTTGTGCAAGGACGGTCCCAGAACAGAAACAAAAATAAGTCATCGAGTGGGAGATCTAAATCTCCAGGAAAACCTGTAAAGGTGGTGTGCTGGAAATGCGGAAGGAAGGCACTACAAAAGGGATTGTAAATCCAAATCTCCTGATAAAGGAAAGTGACCTGATTATGCACCTTCTGCAGAGGTGAAAACCACCTTAGATGAAGGTGGGGATGTGTACTTGGCTTCTTCAAGTACACATGTAGATCATGAGGCATGGTTGATTGACTCAGTTGCATCCTTTCACTTCACTCCCCATAGAGAGTGGTTCTACGAGTATGAGAAATACAATGGCGGTGATGTCTTCTTAGGGGATGGTAGGAAGGCTAGAATCGTTGGTCACAGAAAATTAAAGTAGAAGTTGCAAGGTGGAAGGGTTAGAACACTTCCGGGTGTTCTGTATATTCCTGCATTGGCCAGAAATTTGATTTATGTAAGAAAGTTGGATGATGCAGGTGTAAAAACAGTGTTCGAGAAGGACACCTGCAAGATGGTTCGAGGAGCACTAGTATTGATGCAGGGAGTTTGGATTGGAACTCTGTACAAGCTGCAAGGTAGCACGGTTATTGATGGGTGCAACAGTTTTATGGTTCCTGAAAGTGGACCAGAAAATCAAGTGGTCTCTGGAGAGAAGACCATGTTGTGGCATCAAAGGCTTGGACATACTGGAGAGAAGGGCCTTCGAATACTTCATGGTAAAGGTATGGTAGAAGGTATGAGTAATAGCTCTCTGGATTTTGATTTCTGTGAAAATTGTGTATATAGTAATCAGAATCAGGTGAGTTTCCCCTCTGGTGGTAAGAGGGTGAAACATATATTAGAGCTTGTGCATAGTGATGTGTTTGGACCTGTGAAGGTTCCATAACTGGGTAAGTCTGTGTACTATGTATAATTTTATAGATGACTTCTCAAGGAATACATGGATATATTTCCTTAAGAAGAACTCTTATTTCTTAAGTCTTTGACAAGTTTAAATAATTCAAGGCTTTGGTGGAAAACCAGACATAGAAGAAGATAAAGGTGAGGACAGATAATGGTGGAGAGTTTTGCAGTAAGGAATTTGAAGAATTCTGTAAGAAGTGTAATATATCATGGAAAAAGACTATTCCATATACACCTCAACAAAATGGAGTTGCAAAAAGAATGAACAAGACGTTGATGGAAAGGACAAGAACCATGCTCAGTGGTGTCAGGTTAGGATAGGAATTATGGGTAGAGGTGGTGGAGACAGCATGTTACCTGGTCAATAGATCACCTTCATCAGCATTGGAGGATAAAACTCCACAAGAGGTATGGACTGGTAAGAAACCCTCTCTTTCACATC
>APFE030248273.1:106911-142231 GCA_000404065.3 Pinus taeda
AGAAACGAACCAAGTTGGATAGTAAATCTGAAAAGTGCATCTTTATTGGGTATAAGGATTGTTTAAAGGGTTATAAGCTTTGGAACCCAATAACAAGGAAGGTTGTGTACAACTGAGATGTAGTGTTTAGAGAGGTGAAAGATGTTATTAAAAATGAAGTCCAACCAAAGGAACTTGAGAAGATAGAGTTTGAGCTAAAGGAGGAAGAATAAGACTCTACAGCAAAGGAGGGATCAAAATATGAAGAGCCACAAACTCTAGGTGTGAGAAGATTAGTTCGAGAAAGAAGGCAGCCAGAAAGGTATAGTCCATATGAATTTTTTTCAAATTTTACTTTATCTATTACTAATGATATTCCTAGAACTATGAAGGAAGCAGTAGATTCAGAGGATGGAAAACACTGGAAAGAGGCCATGGTTGACGAAATGGCATCTTTGCACAAAAATGAGGCTTGGGATCTGGTGGAGTTGCTTACTAGAAGGAAATCCATTGGTAGCAAATGAGTGTTCAAGAAGAAGACAAATGTAAAAGGAAAGGTGGAGAAATATAAAGCTCAGTTGGTAGCAAAAGGTTATTCCCAGGTGCCAGGAATTGATTTTGGTAATATTTTTTCTCTTGTTGCCAAGGTAACTTCTATTAGATTACTATTATTTGTTGTTGCTTCTTTTGATTTTGAGGTAGAACAGATGGATGTGAAGATAATATTTCTTCACTGGGATCTGGAAGAGGAAATGTACATGAAGCAACCTGAAGGCTTTGCTGTGAAGGGTAAGAAAGAAATGGTATGCAAGTTAAAGAAGTCTTTGTATGGGTTAAAACAATCACCAAGGATGTGGTATAAGAAATTTGATACATTTATATGGTATAAGAAGAAAAGAAAATCACTGTGTGTATTTTAAATTAATTGGAGACCGTGTTATTTATCTAGTCTTGTATGTGGATGATATGTTGTTGGTTGGAAAGGACAAAGAAATTATCTAGGATTTGAAGACCCAATTGTCCTTCAAATTCGACATGGAAGATCTTGGTGCTGCAAACTATATTTTGGACATGGAAATTAAAAGAGATCGGGCAAAGAGGAAGCTCTGGTTAAACCAAAGGAAGTACATTGAGACAATATTGAAAATATTTAATATGCAGGACAGTAAACCGATGAAGGTTCCTATTCCTGTAGATGTAAAGTTATCTGCTGAATAGTGTCACAAGACACAAGAAGAGGAAGAGGACATGTCCCGTGTTCCATATGCAAGTGCAGTCGGTAGTCTGATGTATGCAATGGTCTATACTAAACCAGACTTTGCACATGCAGTGAAAGTATTGAGCAGGTTTATATCAAAACCAGGAAAGGAGCATTGGACAGCAGTGAAGTGGGTTTTCAGGTATTTGCATGGCACTAGTGATTATGGTTTGTGCTACAAAGGAAGACTAGGATTGGACAGAGTGTTGGATATTTGTGGCCTTGTCGATGCAGACTAGGTTGGAGATCTGGATCAGATAATATCTACAAGTGGGTATGTGTTTAACCTATTTGGAGGCGTAGTCAGTTGGATGAGTAAGAAACAATCTGTAGTGGCACTATCAACTACAGAGGCAGAATACATGGCAGCCACTCATGCAAGCAAGGAAGCAATTTGGTCGCAGAGATTGTGTTCAAGTATGGGGTTAGTACAAGGAGATATAAGGATAGACTGTCACAACCAAAGTGCAATTTTCTTGGAAAAGAACCCTGCATATCATTCGAAGACAAAGCACATTGATGTTCAGTATGACTTTGTGAGGGATATGATAGAAGACAAAAAGGTGTTGCTAGTGAAGGTGGACACTTTGAAGAATACTGTAGATGCATTGAGAAAATCTATGAGCTCTGAGAAGTTCTCTTGGTGTAGAGAAACAATGGGCATTGCAGGGCTGGATAAATGACTAAGCCCTCTTATGGCCCCTTGTGGAAAGAAAACAACAAGTGGGAGAATGTTAGGTTGTGTTATATTCTTTCTACAACTAGCCCACGTAGTTAACTGGGGGGTTAGAGGGGGGGCGGAGGCCCCCCTTCATTGTGTCGATTGCGTAGCGGGGGGGTCACAGGGTGTTTGAGGTGTGAAATTTTGGTTTTGAACCTATGTTAGGTTGGGCAGACCCACCTACGGTTTTGTGCATGATTTTCGCACATGTTTTTGGACGCGATGGTTTTTTTGGCCATGGTATTGGATGCTTCGACATGTATAAATATGTATTATTACATTGAAAGGAACATAATGAAAAATCAAGCTAGTAGTCCCGATTTTGGGATCTAAGGGAAAATCTCTGTGTATATGTGTTTTATGTGTTATGCTCTCGCATTATTTAATTTCTATACGGGGTTAAAACCTACACTATGTATATTTTCTCATCTTATGTATTATTGAGTATGAATTGCAAGTTTATTGTTTATCTACTACACAAACTCATATGAATATGCTAAACAAGTAAATATAACATAAGGCATCCGATTACATGAAGATAACTAACTAGTATAAGAAGATAAGTAATATCCTGGGTGTGATTTAGGAAAATAGTGCAAATCACTGCTCCAATAACGCGAAAGCCCCATAACCCCTACTTAGGGTTGTGCGAAAGCAAATACATCAGGGCACGAAGGCCAGGAAAGTGCGTGAAGTAACCTGCATGAAGGAATTCACAATTGGACCAAACCACACCCTCAAACATCTCAAGGGTGTGGAAACCTGGTTCTAGCACCCCCCCATACTACTTGGGGTGAGACCTCAGTCCCTGCTTCGCGAACTGTTGCTAAAAGGGCCAATAGTACATGAATTTCTTTGGCTAATTAACTCTGAACCTAGGTTAGGCCCCAAAAAGCCAACCATCCACCCCTCCAAAAGTTAGAGAACAGTGCACCAATGCTATTACATCGGGGATGGAAGAGATCAGCAGTGTAGTACAAGACTGCACCAGAAAGTTGGAAGAGTCATTCGAGGTCCTCACCAATCTATAGGAGGACCCCAACATCTAGTGCTTAGAGACAGAGGTGTGTAAGCTCCAACAGTAGTATGACAACATCAAAGGGACCACACAGACGGTGGCCCTCACTAAGAGTCTCGCGCGGCTGTAGCAGACCAAAGTGCTGAAAGAGAAAGTGGACGCAACACAACATCGAGAAGCCGTTTTGAAGGCACGTGTTCAACCTTGGATCGACAAGGCCTTCTTCATTACAACAAAGATTAAAGGAAAGCTCGTGCAAATGCAGGGGACACAGGAACAAATGTAGGGAAGCAGTTCCAACATCACAGTCTCGGAACAATGTGTACAACATATTCAGCAGGCAGCCACTCAGTGTGTTGCCGACCTTGCGATTGTTCGAGTAGAGTTGGAGGGTCTCCACGTGAAGATCTCTGCACTAACAGAGTGACTTGACAGCGAGTCATGATGTTTGTGTCAGGGGCCTGTTAGGACTGGAATCCCCCCAAGGCATGTTTTGGGGCTTAAATCTGAAGTTTTGACTAAGCCCATTGTAAAGACTGCGATTTGTGGGCACAGAGCGCGAAGTCATAATAGAGTCATAGGGTTGTCTGCCCTTGTCTTTGTAATATAATGTCGGTTTGAAAGATCTACCATTGGTACGCGAACCATGGGATTGTGTAAATAGAGTGAGGCTCTAAGCATAGAAAGAAGAACAGAAGATGAAGAGAGGAAATTGATGAAGCATTGAGTCAATTGTAAATCATGTCTTTGGGTCATAGAGTAGGAGAAGGCTCTGCAGCTGAGTGTACAGAGGCCTACTAGTCTGTAGTTGAGTGCGCAAAGCTTTGCAGCTGTGTGCATAGGGTAGGTAGAGTCTGTAACCATTGGAAGAATTAATAAAGAGAATTTTTACCATATTTATGTGTATCTTTTCCTATCTTATGTATTATTGAGTGTGAATTGCAAGTTTATTGTTTATTTATTGCACGAACTCATGCGAATGTGCTCAACAAGTAAATATAACATAAGGCATCCGATCGCATGAATATTATTAACTAGTATAAGAAGATAAGTAATATCTCAGGTGTGATTTAGGGAAATAGTGCAAATCGCTGCTCCAGCTGCATGGAAATCCCACATCCCCTAGTTAGGGTTGTGCGAAGGCGAATATATGAGGGCACAAAGGCCAGGAAGGTGCATGAAGTAACCTACACGAAGGAACTCACAGTTGGACCAAACTAAACTCTCAGACATCTCAAGGGTATGGAAACCTAGTTCCAGCACCCCCCATACTACTTCAGGTGAGACTTCAGTTCGCACTTCGCAGACTGTTGCTGAAAGGGCCGGTAGTACAAGGAATTGTTTGGCTAATTTACTCTGAACATAGGTCAAGGCCCAACAAGCCAACAATTTAATTATAGGTTGTTATTTGTTTTTCATAGTTGTAGATTCAATCTTGCATGCCATCTATTTAACAAAAATTGTAAATGAAATTCCCAAAGTCAACAAATTTGCTAATTTTTATAAATGAATCTATGCATGCTTTCGTACCGATTCATGACAACATCAGGCGGTATCCATGCCATGTGGCCCTCTAACCCCCAATTTGATTCCAAAAAAATGATTTTCAAAATCCAAACCGTAAATCTATGCGATTTTGCAGATTGTTGTTGCCAACTGTGTGCATTTGTTGTCAAGTTTTGGGTGAAAGAATACGATAATTTAGTCACTGTTTTAATATTTCGTCATTTGAAGAATTAATATATAAATTTTATGATCTAAATATGTTGAGGGATAATCTTATATTCATGTCAAATTTCCTGAAGAGATTGTGGCTTCCAAGTGTTTGACAAAATGCCTTAATGGTTGTAGATTGCATGTTTGCAAAGTATTTGTTAAAAGGCCTCAATGGTCGTAGATTGCATGCTTTCAAAGTGTTTGTCAAAAGTCCTTAATGGCTGTAGTTTTAGATTGTATGCTTGCAAAGCGTTTGTCAAAACTTCAATGGATGTTGATTTCATACATACAAATTGTTAGAGTAAATGCCCTACTTATTGTAGCTTTTATGCACTAGAAAATTTATGAATAGATTATTTAATGGATGTAGCTTTCTATGAGTGAAAGTTTTTGTATGAATGTGAAAATGAATTTAATAAGTTGTTGAAGTGTGAATAAAGAATAAGACAATTGTTACTTTTATTATCTAAAGCTTTCATTTAAAAAAATGTTTGTTGTTGGAAAAATTTTACAATGACTAATTCTGTAGGAATTTGTGCAAATGAGCATAATAAATTTCATATTAGTTGCATGTATTCATGGGTGCATTCTTGTGCTTCAATGGCTATAGAAAACAACTACTTGTGCCGAATTTATGCAAGTCCATTGTTTTACTTGACACATTTTGAAGAACAATATGCTTCTGAATTGGTAACATTAGTTTCTCTTGCTGCAACATTCATTATACAATTCTCAGGATTGAAGCATTAGCTTAATAATTGGGACTGGGGATTTTAATTGATGAATTTGGAAATTTTGTTGGGTCAATATATTTTGTGATATTAATAGAAAGTTATCCCCAAATTCTTGTGTTATATTCTTACATTGAAATAGCTGAAGGAACATGATTACATGATAGCTAAGTTAGTCATACTATGAGTAAAATAAAAAAAAAAAAAAAAATTGAGTAATAGTATTCAATGTGACCTTTACTTATCTATACTATTGATGGCTGATAAGGTGGGACCTTACATAATTTTCCCACACCACCGATGCAACACAAATAAGAGTACTATGGGAACAACAATTTGAGTGAGATAACTAAGCATGGGCTTGTATTGAACTTTACTATGACATATTATGGGTTTTGACATGCATGTCTGGTTTAGGATCCACTTCCCGTATAGAACTATTTTTTTTCATTAGAGTGCATTGGTAAATTATTATTGCTAAATTTGAAGAATCCTTGTGCTGCTCGAATACATGGAGTCTGGATATACATATGTAGCTAGAAACATACTTGTTTTCACTCTAATCTAGACATAGTCTAATCATACATAGTTGTGTCAAAAACATCTTCATGAGTTAAGATGAACTTGTTATATGAGTCAAGATTAGGCATGTGATTACTATTTCCCCGCGTAAGAGGGGGAAAACATTAATATGGTGTTTTTTTATTTTTCTTTATGCTATATCTCTTTTCTATGACACTTGATGTATTATATAAATAGGAAAACATAGAATTGTTTCGCTTGGTAATGCATGACGATGTATGATTAAACTTTTAGTGAGCTATTTAAAGTCGGTATCGAATATGAGCACAATGATTTGGTTATAATATTCAGAGAGAGGAATGGATTAATGGATGTGACCCTCCTAGGCAAGGGTCTAGGTTGATCGAGGACACTGAGCATTACTCTTCCTCCTTGATTGAGCTCCCAGGGTGAGGAATTGAGTCTGCAGGCTCCTGGGGATGAGGGACCTTTGACCAATAGGGTTTGTGAGATTTTAGACTACCCCCTAGTGAGATTATGCCCCACTTAGCATCTTTCCCACCTTGTTGGATAACCTCCCCATTTTGCCAATGGGATGAAGGACTTGGGATAGAGTGTGATCCATACCCCTTACAATAGGTGGATCTCGCCCAAGTTCGTGGATGCAAGTGTTCTATTATCTGACTCTCAAAGTTCAAGATGGGAACATGAGGGATAATAGGGTAGAGTGTGATCCTTACCTCTGGTAAGTTGATCTCACCTATTTTCAAGGACTTTGGGATAGACTGTGATAGACTTGGGGACTGGAGTCCTAGGGAGGGAACCTACACTATGAGAAGGGAGCCTCTTGCTAACCTCTTGGCTCCCTCGTCTTGCTACCAAAAATTGAAATACTCTTAAGAAAGGATTTGCTATTACATTAGTAAAGAAGTAAGAGAACAAAATGAAAGGTGCCACAACTGAACCCCTGACCACTACAATAGAATGACATATACCATTGGCCGACATTAGCACTCTTTAAGGCAAATAAGCCTCCAACATGAAAGTAGGAAAATGATAGATGGGAACCCATTATCATGGAGCTAGAGCCTACAATATTGTTCAGTGCCACCCTTAATAGGATATTTCTCAAACAAATAATGTTTGTATTAAGAAACTGTCAAAAAGTAGCCTTATAAGATATAATATACTTCCCTCTATATGCAAGCTGGATCCAAAATTGGGATGATCAAGTATGACTTTGTCTCCCTTATTTTTTAATATATTATCTATTAACTACGCAACAGTTAATATGAAACAAAAAAACAATAATTCAAGTACGTAATATTCCACTACAACATCTAGAAACTGTGATTTCACCTCCTGTGGAAGAGGAGAATCATGACACTGATGACAAACATATTGAGGAAAATATTTTCTTTGAAAGAGATAAAAGAAAATTAGAGAAAAAATAATATGAAATAGATAAGGTGGCACCAAAAAAGGCAGCCAGACCATGAAGACTAGAACTTTAAAATAAGAGAAACTGTTGTACTTGAAAATGAAACAAGCAAGACAAAAAGTAGTAATTTTACTTGAAATTCAAACAAAAAGGAGGCATATAAAGAAAAACAAGATTGTATTGAAATGAAAAAGGACCATCCCTTTTAATCATCAGTATATATGAGACTCCAAAAAATAGGCTACATTAGTTGGGATGCTCCACTTGTTCTTTTGAATCCAACTAAAATCGTGGCTTCATAAAAGAGAAGGAAACATGTGCCATATAACCATGAGTGTAAAGGAGGGCCTGACAAAAACTCATAAATGGTATCAGTTTTAAATATAGATTTAAAATCGATTTATGCAGATATTAAGTACAATAAAAAATAAATAGGAGATCAAATATCCAAGCAAATATGAAAGGAGGCATGGGTCTTTAAGAGAAGATAGTGAGGATGATTGAAAAAGACCTGAATCATTTGTTGAGGCCCTATAGTAGGCTTGTTAAGGAATAATTTAACAGTGGAAGTGAGTAACTACACTTGCACTTGAGCTCACTCTCTAGGAAAAGTTTCCAAAAATCTTTCAAGCAATTCATCAGCATTGTCAATCCTTTCTGCATATGCACCCATAATCTAGATCATGAATGCTTGAGATAATCAATTTAATTCAAGATTAGTTTCTTGCATTTTAATGTTGTAATTTATCAACCAAAAGAACAGAATTATGTCCACTACCTATATCAAGAATCTCACTAATTTCTCTTATTTCTAAGCTTTATATGTCATGTTTAAAGCAAAATTCATTAGCTTACAAGAATTTTTTGTCTCTTATTGAAAATTGATATTTGAAATGAAAAAATCACATGTTGAGCAGAGAATAATCAAATATAGAAAAACATGTATGATGAAACCCTTGAAAGGTCAAACACCCTCTGTTGGCTATGTGAGGCTTGACCCAAGTTCAACGTTAGTTAGCCAAACAAATCCCTACACTACTAGCCCTTTCGGCATCAGCCTATGAAGCGCAGACTGAAGTCTCACCCGAAGCAGTATGGGGGGATGTTGGAACCAAGTTTCCACACTGTGAGATGATCGTGATGTTGATTTATACCCTCTGTTCCTGCTTTTTCACAGGTCGCTAAGCTCTTGGGCTCTGTTAGTCTAGCCCTTTATTTCATCCTTCAGTACCTCCGCGAAGGAGTATGATTGGCCTTCTCTCAGCCCTAACCTGTGGTCCAGGTACTTTCCCAATGCTATGACAATGTATTGTACACGTTCCCAAGTTATCTTAAGTGTTTTACTTATCTTACTAAAAAATCACAGTTAACGCCATGTAAGTGGAGATTCTCACTTGCGTTCAATTAACCAACATAATTACATACATTCACGCATCACATAAGAATTGTAAATGAAATCCATACACAATATGACAAGATGAATTAACAATAAATAAATACATAGGGATTGTGGAATACTTCTCTTTATTGATATCTTCAAATTATTACAGACTCTATTTGCCCTACGCGCACAGCTGTAGGGGTCCACGCACTCAGTTGCGGAATTCCACCCTAGACCTCTGTGCACTTAGGTGCAGAGCCTCTACCTATGCTAAGACTTGAAACTTAGACTTCTCTACTAAGACTCCAAGCCTTGTCCTCTACTCCCAAAAACTTATGACTCCTTAGAGCTTACTTACTTAGCTCTTTTTATACCATCCCATGGCCTGTAGACCATGGGTAGATCTTTACAACCAACTTTACACTTTACAAATTAAGGGAAGACAACCCTTTATGACTCATGACACCTTCACGCTCCGCGACCACAAAATGTGGAAACTTTACAAATTTATTACAAAATTGACCCAAAACATGGGCTTTTAGCCCCAAAACTATCCTTGGGGAATCTTGTTCCCACAGGCCCCCAACACAAACATTGTGACTCACCCCTGCGTCACTTTGTAAGCATAGAGATATTAGCACAGATACCTCCCAATTCAACCTGTATGACTGCAACCTAGGTAGTACATTGTGTGGCCGCCTGCTTTGCTTCTTCAACCATCTGCTCAGTCACTGCTCCTAAACGGTTGGTCTAAATCTTTTGCTGAGTTGCTTGTAGATTTGCAAGCTTTCCTTCAATATAGGTCGTACCTGCATAAGCCTCATCCAACGATGACTTCAGTATCTCCTTCAGCACTGCTGCCTTGTGCTACACTGCATCTTGTTCTTTCAACTGCTTGACCTCCTGCAGCTTTGCTAGTCTCTGTGTGAGCATGACAGTTCACGTTGTTCCTTTTACCTTGTCATAGTGCTGCTGCAGCTATCGCGCTTCTGTCTCCAATCATTGTACATGAGGGTCCTCCTACAAGCTCGTTAGAACCTCGAACAACTGTTCAAAAAGTTGTGTGCAGTTTGATACTACACTATCGACAGTCGCTATCACTTCTAAGATAGCGGTTGCATGTTGCTCCTTTACTTTTGGCAGTGTTGAAGGCTAGGCCTTCAACTATAGTTTGCTAATATGTATGGTCCATTCCATCTGAACCCTATCCATCTCTGTATGAGCATCACATACCCCTGTAGCCAGCTTGCGAACACACACCTCGACTGGTTCTTCCTCTGGAATGGCCAAATCTGGGACCATTCGGCATGCCTCTTCCATGACCTGAATTATATGCTTGTTCTAGTAGGTTACCTTGGTCACGATAGTGATGGAAGAGTCTCTTTGTAAGTACATCTATTTGTTATTAATCCTCTACTCACTGAGCACTTGTAGGGCGCAGTGCACGTGGGCCCTCAGCTCCGTGATCACTCCATCCTACAATAGGTGGAGCACCTCACCAGGGAGCACTGCCAAGTTCAACCCTACTTCCTTGAGGGTACTAACAGTGGGCCTATTAGCTTCATTCTCCATGGTCAGTGCTCCATCAGGCAGCACTATCAAGCTGGAGACCTTTGCACGCAGCATCTCGACAGCTTCTGAAGTGCCGATAGCAAGGCTAGCGGACACCATGATAGCTTGTGACGCACAGGTCTATAGCTCCTACAGACCTGCTTGTATGGCCCCCAATATTCGCTGTTGTTGCTGCTCAAACTACTGTAGGGCCTCCACGGTGACATCCCGCACCGTGTCTCCAATGTCGTGCAAGTCGCCCTCTATGAGGGTGATTGGGTCTAGTGACGTCTTAATGGATTTGAATTTCTTCCTTGACCCTCCTTTCTCTTGCTCCTTTGGACACTTGATATGGGCGGACGTCACCTGTGGGCCTGCGCCATGCTGCTCTATTTGCATGTCCGTCTCTTCCTCTTTCTTGAACGAAGGCGACGTCAAGCCTTTGTCCGAGCCCCACTCTATTCCACTTGTTTACTTCTTCGTCTATTGAGCGGAATCATTCTCTGCCTGGGCCTTATCAGTGGCCTCCTTCTTCCTCTTCTCAACTAGTTGTGCCATCTTGAGCTTGGCCTCCTCCTTCTTACACTATGCGACGAACTTGCTCACCCCCACCACCAAGTCTGATGTAGTGTGCCACTCAACCGACCAGCAATCAAGTACTGCATCAATGGAACCATCTGTTGCCAAGTAAGGCAAGTCATACCATGTCTACAGAGGGTCCTTCCATGCCCTAATTTACACATGGTGAAAATCTGCCTTGAACTCCGTGTAGCCTTACAGGTTGGCAAAAACAATAGGTGACAATCGCGATTTGAGATTAATCACCATGCAGATGTTCATCTCCATCAAGATCCAGAAGATCTTGCCATCTATGATGCGTTGCACATCCATGGTCACCCATAGTGAAGCGTACTTTGGTGCTTCTAGTAGGTCTGGCACGACTGAAGGGAATTGACTATCCTCTGGTAGTTCCCATGCTACCATCACAATACATAGCAAGAGCCATGTGTAGTGGAAAGTCTTGCTGAGCTCCTGTGCCTCACAGCATTTTGCAAGGAACTCACCATAGAGATAGCACACCTAATTAAATTGGACTCCTTCAGCACACTAGGCTACTAGCATGACGACATGTGTGGGAACCTTCTCTGCGTGACACTTCCTCATCACCTTTCCTACCAAAATATTCGTGGCCACCTTGAATGCAGGGTCACTGGTACTTGAGATGGCATAGCCCCGTGGCTTCTTCACAAGCTTAAATTTTTCCTTCATGGCCTCCACGAGGGCCAGCTCGCCACCTTTTCCACCAAACATCATGGCCGGATTTTCTCCTGTGTAGGGCAACCGTGTGATCCAGTGGATCAATCTGTTGGTGATGGGTATTGGCTCCTCCAGCCACATACACCCATCATGCACCAAGCATAGCAGCTGCTTGATTACCGATACTGTAATCGGGGTGCAGTTGTAGTGCATCACCCATAACAGGTTGAGAAGACCTACCTTGTCTAATCCCTTGCGCCACTGTCGTGGCTCCCATGTGGTGATCCCAGTGGTTGTATCAATAATGTGGCACATTAGCTCCTCAGTTGCTAGGTGAGGGAACTTCTCATGGTCAGCTAAGTACCAATATTTGAGCTTTAACAGAGCAACCTGCCCCAAGTATGATCCTTCAGAAACAATCTCATTCGGTAGTAGAGGGGTTTGTAAGGGGACCTTGCTCTCGTCTATGTCTTTTGGCACCTTGGTATTGCCCTTGCATGGAGGGATGTACTCCAGCAACCAAGTGATAGGATCAGCACCCTGGACTTCAACTTCCTCCACATTTATCCCCACATCCTCATCATCCATTGGGTTGTCTTCGATTTCTTACTCCTCCAGCTCCAGATTGATGTCTTTGCCCTTATCCTATGTGGTGGGCTTGTCCTTCAGTGGGTTTCTTTTCAATGATGCGTGCATCGATATTGTAGGCTGCTTGCCCTTCTTATCCTTCACACTCTCCTTGGTTGGGGTCGGTTTTGGTTTTAGTGTCTATGGTGATTTGGGAACTTCTACTCATACTTCGGCAACCTCTAGAGCAACTTCCTCTGCCTCCATAATAATTTCTGGCACAACCTCCTCGGTTTTCATTGCTTCGGCATCCATAACTTCGGCAGGTGTCAACATAACGGTATTCAACAGTTCTCGTGTCGCCTCTAGTAATTTCTCAAACACCGAACTCGCTATCAGAGCTTTAAAGAATTCTCGGTTCATGTCCCCCTGAGAGCTCAACAACTCAATTCTCAAAATTCCTAGTGTTTTTCACTGGGAAACCACCTGTAATTTATAGGGAATTTTGAATTCAAGTCGATCATTCCCCCCATTCAGTTCATTAATGCTGAATTGGTAGCAAATTTTCAAGGATCTGGCCAGTAAATTTCATCTTAAATTGTGGCTACCTGCTCCATTTGGCCAACTTTTTACCGTCAAATCATGAACAGTGAATTTAACAGTCACTTTCCATCTGATCTATGCAATTTATCCTTGGGTACCGTAGCTCCCTCCACGTCGTCGCAAACTCTGTGACACTTCCTTGCTCTGCACAATCCTCCAATTGCGTAGTTCCCCGACCCAGATAGTGTATTTTATAGTCCCGCACCTCCTTTCAGCTGCCTAGAGCACTAAGACTGTGCTACCCTCATATAGTCACATGGATGGACCACCGGTGTATGGCTTCAATCGGCTGCCATTCACCTTTCTTGGGAAGTGATCTCCATTCAATTTAACCAACTGAACTTCTCCATTGTCAATAATCTCCTTAATGACATATGGCCCTAACCAGTGCATTCTAAATTTCCCTGGAAATTTATAAAACTTTCTGCCATATAACAAAACCAGGTCATTTACCTTAAAGGTGCATAGCTTAATGTGTTGATCATGTCATGCTTTTTTGCGCTTCTTTTGGACTTGTTGGTGAAATCCAACTAGAAATATCTCTTCCTCAAGCTCAGCCAGCTATGCAAGCCTCTCTTCCAGGGCTCCATGATCCATCATACCTGTGAGTTATGCTATGTGAGGACTAGGCATAATGTATTCCATGGGCATCACTGCTTCAACAACATATACAAGCCTAAAGGGTGTCTATCCAGTCAACTTCTTGCATGTCATTCGATAGGCCCATAGTACTTCAGGTATGCATAGGTCCCAATCACTTCGCTGAGCGTTGCAAACCTTGGTCAACGCATTTTCCAGCACCTTATTGAATGCTTCCACCATCCCATTAGCCTGTGGGTGATATGGCATGCTCTTATGGTGATATACCTGAAATTCCTCTATCAGCGCGCTAATCGTCTCATTCGAAAAGTGCGTACCGCAATCGCTCATCAAAATATTTGGACAGCCAAATCGCGTCAGCACATACTCAAAGAGGAATTTAGCAATAATTGCGCCTATGCAATCCTTCACAGGTTATGCCTCCACCCATCGATTCAAATACTCAGTCGCAGTGATAATGTACTGTGCTCCCGTTTTCTTCCCTTGGGACTAAATGGGTCCCACAAAACCTGGTGTCCTTTGACACACATCGCATGCCTTGAAATAAGCTTTTGAATCCTGATGGAGGGTTGACCACCACAACCTTTCACATAAAATCTTTTGCGTTGTTGCTCTCTGCCATGATCGTCCATGAGGATACTGCTCCTTTCAAACTCCGTTACATATTTTCACAATATTTCATGAAACCCCATTTTTTACAGATGCCCAACAATGACAGAAAATTCCGTCACACACACCACTAACTCCTTCTTCTACTAGATGGTGTAACCTTCTGAGGCAATTCCTATCGTTAGGAAATGTATGATATCTTCAAAATGACCGTCCACAATGCAAACAGCAAATAGCTGCATGTTAGGCAATCCCTCGTCCAAATTAGTGGGCTCTTCCCCTGTTTCGATGCATGATAGATGGTATTGTCCTGCGTTCAGTCATCCAGGCTTCACAATAACTTCAAAATCGTACTCTTGGAACAATAACAACCACCTGTAAATTCTCCCCCCCAACACAGGCTTATTGACCAAGTATTTCAATGCGGAATGATCCATGTACATCTTAAAATGTCCACCCAACAAATAGTGTCTAAACTTCTAGAGCACATATACCATGGCTAACCCCTCGTCCTCAGTGGTAGAATAGTTCTTCTCAGGCTTGGATAACATTCTTCTTACGAACGCTATAGGATGATCAAATTCTCCTCTACTAGCCTGTGTTAGCACTACTCCCATCGTTATACATGATGTGTCGACATGTACATGAAGCTCCTTCCAATCTGGGAAGACTAAAATCGGTGCGGTTTCCATATTTTCTTTCAATACATCCAAGCTTTTCTTATAGTCCTCGTTCCAACAAAACGTGACATCCTTTTCCAACAACTTCTCCATAAGTGCGATGATCTGGGCATAGCCCTTGATAAACTTCTTGTAATACCCAGTATGTCCTAAGGTTGCGTGCAACTATTTCACACTCCTCGGTGCTTCCAAGTTATGTATCACCATGATCTTCATGAGATCTACCCTTATTCCCTGTCTACAAAACACATGACCCTACAAAGTCCCAAAAGGAACACAAAACATGCACTTCGTCAGATTGAGTGGGAAATGGTACCTTCGACAAGTATCTAGCATCAGGCACAAACTTGCCACATGGTGTTTCACAAGCCCAAACACAGTCCAGTCATCAAAGTATACCTCCAGAAACTTATGAATAAATTCCTTGAATGCAACAATGACTACACGCGAAAAAATTGCAGGTGCATTCTTCAATCTGAAAGGCACTACAGTGTACTGAAAACATCCCCACTCAGTCGAGAAGGTCATCTTGCTTCTATCCTCCGGCATGATTTTGATCTGATGGTACCCAGAGAACCCATCAGTGAAGGAATACACTGCCTGACCACCTACATTATGCAATACCTCATCAGTGAACGGTGTTGGGAAATGATAATGTATGTAAGCGTCATTCAACTTCCTGAGATCTACACATATCCTTATTTCATTCTTCTGCTTCTTTTCCTGTACCACCATTGGGCTTACCCAATCAGATTCTTCTACGAGCTCAATGATGCCTGCTGTGAGCATCTTTTCTAACTCTAAGTGGACCTTCTCCATATACTTTGGATTTAGGGGGTAAGGTGTTTTCTTAACTGGCTTCGCGTCAAGTTTTAATGTGATATTCATAACACCCAAGCATCCTATTATCCCTTTTAGCTCCGTAAACTTGGTAGGGAACAAATCCTGGTATACGTAGAGCAATTCAACGACCTTATCCATAGTTGCATCATCCCAGTAATGTCCAATCTTCACAAATTTGGGCTTCGCTTCCGTACCAATATTCACCTGTGTCATTTTTCAGTGACATGGTTATATCAGGATTCTCAATATGTGGTCCCTCAACCTCACAGTGACCCTCCATTTCAGGGATGTTGATCTTTCACGCATCCTCATATTCTTCTTCAGTGGTCACGTTATAGCATTCCAGCATGTGGCTTAGCTGAGTGGTCCAGTTGGGTTGAATCAAGTCCAAAGGATCCTGTGATATCCTAAATATTGTTGCTTTCACCTCTTGTAGCACTTCGTCAATACAGTCAAACCCATCTTCAAAGCTGAACGTCATTATGAATCCTTCACACGGAATATCCCATTCACCTGTGCCATGGCGAAGTTCTGTTTCCAAGTACCAGTTCATCGGGATGACATCCAGGGTATGACAGAACAAGTGCACCCATTTCGGTTGGGGCTTTGCTCCATAAGCCTGAGCCCATTTGGCCAAGTGTGTGCATGGATCCTCCTTCCCATCATATTTGTCTATCATTCGCACCTTCAGCTTCCCAAAGCGAGTTCTCACCATCCTCCTACACTCGCACCAATCATCAAAGCTACCCTTGTGCGTACCCCACCATCTTACGAGCATAGTGCATAGTACCCAGTCCAAAGCCTAGAAGCACTAATTTTATGTTACCTCTCTCTCAAATGCATCCAAAAGCCTGGAAGCGCTAATTTTCTGTTACCTCTCTCTCAAATGCATCCAAAAATACATATATATCATTCAGGCCATCATAAGTGGGTAGATCTCTTACCTCTGACAACACACAACGCAACGATCGGGTCATCATGTTAAAGCTTAGCATGGTTACTTCATGTAGTCAATTATGCCAGTGCTCTAATTCTTCATCAGAGTCTGAGGTGCAGGAACTCTCATGATCCCATGTAATTTGTCCATCCGCTGTTGGATTCACCCAATCTTGGTCTCACGCAGTTATCTAGTATATGCAGTCCAAATCACCATCGCTCTCATAATTGCGCACTAGTTCAATATAGCACAATCCTTAAGCAAGATCTAGGGGTACTATTATGTGGCACAATTTCTTCTCAAATATCATCTTCCACTTATTTAGATTAATTACCCCGTTCATGTCAGTAGCCCAATCAATGCTAAGGAGCACAAGGTAGGGGTTGTTGTCATCCACAATTTCTATTACTTCAAATTTAGCCAACGCGCTCATGCCTTCAATCTCTACATTCGCCCCTTGCAACCATCCCATGGGGATGATCTTTTGTTTATTTTCCATCCTTAACTGAATCGGAGACCACTGCAGCATTGGTCTTCCCATCCACTCCCAAGTCTTCTTTAGTAGAATATTTGTGTCTGACCCCAGATCCAAAATAATCCATTTCATATTCTCCAATCTTTGCGGTCAGTCTCATCCCTTGTCATGTCCTTGCTTTATGCTTACCAATCTTTCGTACCGCATGCGGTTCACTTGGAGTTTTTCTGGCATATGTATTTATAAGCTCCTGTAATCCCTTCACAGCCTTGCTATCGTGCAACAGCGTCATGCTAGTCTCTAGAAAAGTTGTAAGCATAGAAGGGTCCATTTCTTGATCAGGCTTATCCTTGCTTCCTAAGATGGAGGCCTCAGAAAAGCTCTTCTTTGCTTACATGAACGTTTCACGTGCACGCTCCAAATCAAATTCAACCCCCTTCACCCGAGATTTGCAAACCCATGCACTGTGTTAGGGTTATTTCCCCTTATCATCCCCTTTTGCAATTCCACTTCAGAGCACTATATTCACATTCAAATCCTCTTTGCGAGGCTCATACCTCATCATCTGTAGGTTATGATTTAGCTGAAGTGGTAGCGCCCCTTTGTCGTGTATCCTCGCTATCAATGTAGGATAGTCCTCTGTTTCATGATCAAATAGAGTGCAATATTTGCATGATGGATGCGTTGGGTTAGTGCAATCACGGGCATAGTGTCCTGGCCCTCCGCAATATAGCAGATTAGCTGTCGTCGACCTCTGCCAAGTCCTCCTCTGCCTAGGCCTCGTCTGTGCCCCTGAAAACCTATTCGCAGCATCCCTACGCTCTGGTCAGGAGGGTGCATTTCTGCCTAAACCCTATAGGTGGGTGTTCTGTCCATCATCAATTCATAACTTTGGTAGTTGCACTCATCATGTCCTACTGATCTACAGAAGTTGCAAAATAGTTGCTACGGTGTTTGTACAAACTTCTGCAACAAATGACAGTTATCTATCATATGTTTCCCTACTACCTGATATATATCGCACCACAACACAAGCCCCGCACTTAGTCCTACTTTAGCTTTCAGCCTCAAAGGCATCAGTCCTTCTACTGCAATATATTTTGAAAAGATCAAGAAATGGTCTTTGTCATTACCCTGACCTTTAAATTTCAGGCACCATACCTCTTCACGCACCTCTGGTCGAATTGTTCTGTCCTGCTTCAGACTTTGCATTTCAAGGCAAAGATTTTGCAACTGTGCATGGATCTATTGAACCCCCAGATTTAGATCTTGCATCATTTTTTCATGCAGTCTCATTGCAATCTCCAAGGCCTTTGCCTGAGTCATTATCTTCTATTGTGACAGTGAAACCCTTAGGTGTGGCAGGAGCGAAGCCACGAACTACTAGTGGTGTTTTCCATCTGTTAAGTTCATATTAGCTCCATGGATTTTACACTTCAACCTCTGATCCAATTCCCAAGGTGTCTCGCCTTGTTTCATTGTGATTTCCTTGAACCCCACAATCAATTGTACCTCATATTTAGGCCTACTAGACTCCTTATTCAACTCGGTCTGGATGTCCACTACCCTAGCGTTTGGGTTATCATTAGAGTACTTGATGTACTAGGTTAGCACATGATGCTTCAAAAGTACTAGCCAATGTTGCCTTCTTCATGTGATCATCCATGACATCATGAGCTTCCCATACAACTTTCACAATGACCCAAAATTGGTCCGGGTCCTCATTTCCCAAGCCTTTGAACAAAGGCAAATTCACTGAATTTTCCATGTTGAACTACGGTGGAGGTGGTGGTAGTGTGGGTGAAGTTGCAGGTGATGGTGGTGATGTTGGAGGTGGTGTGGGTGGATGTGGCAGTCATGAGAACCCTTATCTTATCAACTGAATTGCAATTCGCGGAGAAGCCTGCTCTACTCCCTCTTTGTCACCCGCTGGAGGAGAAATCAGTGGGCTATACTCAGGACCCTTTCTTCCTTCGTTTCTATAAGTCTCTCTACTTCACGTAGCTCGGAACATCAAGGTAGTTGCATAACCCATTTTTTTCACAATAACATCTTAATTTAGGCATTCAAAGACTTCAGGTACTTACTGTTATTACTCCAGGAAACTCTCCTAAGTTGAAACTTGGAGATGCCTGGTAACATATAATCTTCAATATTGTTCTCAAAACTATTGGAATGGATGATGGTTTAGATCAAGTCAAATAACAATTTCAGCTCTATTCTCACTCAAGGCATGCATGAACACTCTCACCAATACAAGGCTTTAGACCACTAATGCTCAATAATTTATAGATTCAATGGATAGATGGAGAATACGGATTGTACTAGCAGATTGCATACATAAACATAATTGAATGGCTAGCTACAGGCATCAAAAGAGAATACTGACTATACTGGAAGATGCATATATGAACACAGATGAATGGCTAGCTACAGGCAGTAAAGAATCTTGCAAATCTAATTCATCAAAGTAGAGATAAGATGATAGTTACCTAGCCTTAGACACAAAAGAAAACATGAACAAACTGTTCAATTGCAAGCATAGGACAACAAAGAGAATCAACATTGAAAATATAATAGGAAAAGAAGCTTATATTGCTAGAATGAAGATGAGAAGCTTGAAGGAACAAAGGAGGAACAATCTCCAGAAGTTTAACCTCTATTACATCTTACTTTCAGCTATTTATAGCCTGTTTACAATGCTCCTGAGCTCTGAGAGGCTTAGAGTCTTCATCTGTCTTGTTAACTAACTGATTCCCTCAATAGGAAAGTGTGGCTTAGAGGTTTTATCCTTTTGACAGAGGAATAACCGTATTCAAATATTTTGGATAGCTTGCTATGCTGTCTAGGATCTCTCCCGTGCCAGGGATGTCCCACAATCATCCTGTTTGTTTTGGTTGTGTTATGTTGAGGTTCCATGATCATTTCTGGTTGATTTCGTAGTGTTGCATTGTCTATACTCCTTGATCACTTCTGTTGTGGGTTAACTACACATGTTGCAGCTCCATGACTACTTTGTCATTGATTCGGCCTCTACTCTATGGCGGAATGGCTCTTCGGGCCTATGAAATCCCTCTAAAAATGAAAACAGTGATTGCTTTCCGTTATGACCAGAAAACACAGCAATATTGTAAAAATACTACCTTCTCTATGTATTTTGGACTTCAAAAGACCTAAAAATGGTTTATCCACCTATCGGGTCCACCCTTAGGGTTATCACAAGTCGCATTCAGCTCGGGTCCCTCGCTTCCTTTATATTTTGACTTACACCTGAAAAACACTGAAAACACGGGAAAATTGGCCTTTGGCTGACTTCAAAATATATATATTTCACTTCCCAAACCATTTTGGGTCCAGGCTTCATCGCTATTAGCGCTTCCCTGTTTCCCTATGTATTTCATACAACGAAAATACATGAAATACATTAAAAATGGCCAATCTGCGGACTTGAAATAATATGTGATTTTATTCTGAAACCCATCGGGTCTGGGTCTTATCGCATCGTGCACATATACATGTAAAGGTTGCGCCCCTTGGTCTTCCTGATTGCGATCCGCTGATGCAATGTGGGTCATCGATCTGTGCGCGTGGTCAACGGTCCACATTGAATCACCAATCGTGATCACTCATTTCACACAACCTGTGCTGATACCTCTGCCGACACCTCTGCCAATGCGACCCACCGAGAGAAATCATCGGCGATCATTGATCGGCAGTGTCTTACGCCGATTGCCACTATCTGCAACTGCTGATTGCCGATTTGCCACTTAGATCTGGGCCGTTGATCAGCCAGATCTAATGGCTGTTGTGCATTCTTGAGTTCAAGCCTTAGATAATGGTTTTTCATGGTTTTTGGAGTATTTTAGCCTCCCAATAGTGCATTTCTGCCCTTCCAAGGGCCCTTGGCATGCTACGGTTTTGAGTTTGAATGATCCTTAAGAGGATCTTGAATACTTTTGGGGCATACTTGGATCCTTTGGCATGATTTTAAGCAAACTTTAGAGACTTTGGTGTGTTTTGGGTCCATTTTTGGGCCAAACACCTCCAAGGGTAACATTGGATCCTTCTGGGGATGAAATTCTCCTTGTGAGGTTGCAAGAACTATAGTTCAATGCCTTTCTTGTAAAAAACAAGATCAAATCTTCCTCCCAATGTTGCATTGGGCATGGAGTCCATTTAGCATGAAATAAAAACTTGGAAACAACATATTTACAATTCCAAGGCTTGAAAGCCTTAACTGAAATAAAGTTCGAAGAGCAGCCCATTGAATGGGCCATCAAAAACATATCCTTCCTTTGATGCATCCCTTTTGGGAAAATAGTCACCAAACTGAAAATTGACCCTTTTTACCTTTCTATGAAAGGTTTCTTTCTCTTCGTCAATGTGTATATCAAAAAATTCATTAAAGACCTGCAAAATCCTATTGATTTGATCATCTACTTCAAAAAATTTCGATCATTTGGTATTATCAGGAAGAAATGGTCTATATTTCACCTCATCTCTGTATGCTTTTAGCCTTGGATGTTTTTCTAGGAAGGTTTTGTACACCTGCTGAATGATAAGGTTTGCTTCATACTCTGCCATGTCATTTGTGACCTGAAAAGTTAATATAAAAGATGAACCAATGCATTCTTGTGTGGGGGACACAAGGACTTCACCTATTCCTACAACTTCCTTAGAGAAAGCCCCATCAAAGAACATGTCCCAAATCTGTGGGCCTTCTTCTTCTGTGATCTGGCAAACTGGTTTTTTAAGCTACGTAGAGGCAAACTAATAAGGTTTGGTAATGTCAAGACCAAGTTTATCCATGACAGCCTTGGGCATTGGATTATGGCTGGCTCCAGTGTTCAGAAGGCAATTATGAAGGATTTTATCATGAATGGTTAGAGAGACATAGAATGATGGGGAGCTATCTTCACAATTTTCAATCATTGGGTTGAGAATAACAGCTAGTTGGTCATCTTGCAGATGTACATAGTCAACGGAAGCTTGGATAGAATTAGGCTCAAGAGCCTCAAGGATAGATTTCTTGAAGGACTCATTCTTCACTAGTTCAATTAGAGGCATAGGTATTCTTGGCTTCTGAATTTCTAATTGAAAACTGAAAGAAGTAGGGGACTTGTCAAGGCCTCTTATCTCTATGGCTAGAGTTTTCAGGATGATAGGATCAACTACTGGTTGCTTTTGCTTATTAGCTTGCTATTCTGCAGGGACAGTAGCGTTATGAACAAGAGTTTCCTTGACATTATTCATCATCGGCCTCAAATTATATTGGTGTTGATCTACAGTTTGTAGAACAACTTCACCATCCCTTTCTTGGCTGATCTGGTCATTAAATAATGACTTCTCATAGGCATCTTTCGTTAAAAATGTGGTGCTTCCTTTTCTTCCATACAATGGATCTCATTATCCTCTTCAAACTACTCTTCCTCCATGACTACATTTTGAAGAGGGATCTTCACCCTTTGACCTTCATTGACATCTTTATTTCTTTGTAAAATCTGCAACTGCTCATTTTCTCTTCTATATGGATTTGGATTTAGAGGAGCAAAGGTATTAGGAAGCCTTCCTTTCCCAGAATGCTGCTCAGCCTTTAATTTGGAAAATTCAGGGGCTAATGACTCTATCATCTTGGCCATTTTATCAATCTTGGGATCTGAAGATGATGAAGGCTCACCCCTCAGTCTCCTTCTATCAGTATTACCTTTCAGCTTTTCTATACCCATGATGTTTCATTCTACTTAGAGGGCTACATCTTGCATATCAGCCAAAGAAGCACATCGCCTCTCCCTCAATAGTAAATAGAAGTTAGAATCAAAGGCACTGGCATAGATGAGTCTAGCAGAGGTAGTGGTGGGTTTCACTTTAGCTGGTATCTTGTTGTACATGCAGTTAAATCTCTTATTAAAATCAGACAATATCTCACCATTTTCCCTTTGTAAGTTCCCAAACTCAGTGTGGTAGTAATAGATATCCTTCTTATCCCCCCAATTCTTTAGGAATCCATCATTTAAGGCCTCAATATCTGCTATAAATGCTGGGGTCAGTTCCCTAAACCATTTTCTGGCCTCTCCATCTAGGCTTTGGACAAAGACTCTCATCCAGACATCATCTTCACTAATGTCCAGGTTATCAGCATATCTATAGAATGACTTAAGATGTTCCTCAGCTGAAACGCCTTCAGTCCCAGTGAACTTAGGCATATACTTTTGATATTCTCTAGTAGGCATAGCATTCAAAGGAGTGGGCAGTATTAGAGGTCCATACCTAGTAGCTATGATTCTTTCCATTTTGGTAGGTGCTTGTGGACCTGCCATAGCTGTGGTGGCTAAAAGAGTATTGGCAGTCTGAATGATAGAGGGATGAGGAGTGACTGATAAGACTAAAGGAGTATGATGGATAGGAGGTGAGGTTTCCTTTGGGAATGCGACAAAAGGAAAACCTAAAGAATAAGAAGCTTCATGAATCTCTAAGAGTTTTTCTTCGATGCTAGTATTAGAAGCTATACTCTCAACATGTATTTGTTCTATCACAGGCCTTCGTTGAAGAGATATAGGAGATTGTTTAGGTTTACCTGAACCTGATGCTCCTTTCTACAATACCTTTCTTTATTTGATGACATTTTTAGGGTCAGGTACTGGGTCAGCTTGTAGCTTCTGAGGATTTCTCCGAGTATGCCTCACAAACTGAGTCAGAACTATGATGTTGAGTCAACAAGAGGTTCGGCCTCCAGTAGAGTCGCTAGATAGATGATTACAACCAAAAAAGTGTCCAGACTTTGTCTATCATCAAAGCTAGATCTATGTTGTTTCCCAGGGAATTCGAGCTTCAGTTTCCTCTCCCTAGCAACGATGCTAATTATGTTATCACTCCAGGAAACACTCCTAGGTTGCAACTCAAAGATTTCTGGTAACATATAATCTTCAATATTGTTCTCAGAACTATTGGAATGGATGATGGTTTAGATCAAGTCAGATAACCATTTCAGCTCTATTCTCACTCAAGACATTCATGAACACTCTCACCAATACAAGTCTTTAGACCACTAATGCTTAATAATTTATAGATTCAATGGATAGATGCATAATACCAACCGTATTAGCAGATTGCATACATAAACATAAATGAATGGCTAGCTACAGGCAGAAAAAGAGAATATTGACTGTACCAGAAGATGCATATATGACCACATATGAATGGCTAGCTATAGGTAGTAAAGAGGCTTGCAAATCTAATTCATCAAAGCAAAGATAAGATGACAGTTATCTGGCCTTAGACACAAAAGAAAACATGAACAAACTGTTCAAGTGCAAGCATAGAACAGAAAAGAGAATGGACATTGAACATATAATAGCAAAAGAAGCTTATATTGCTAGAATGAAGATGAGAAGCTTGAAGGAACAGAGGAGGAACAATCTCCAGAAGTTGAACCTCTATTACATCTTACTTTTAGCTATTTATAGCCTGTTTACGATGCTCCTAAGCTCTAAGAGGCTCAGAGTCTTCATCTGTCTTGTTAGCTGATTGATTCCCTCAATATGAAAGCATGGCTCAAAGGTTTTCTCCTTCTGGTAGAGGAATAACCGTATTCAGATATTTTGGATAGCTTGCTACACTGTCTGTGAGATCTCCCATGCTAGGGATGCCCCACAATCATCCTGTTTGTTATGGATGTGTTATGTTGTGGTTCCATGACTGTTTCTAGTTGATTTGGTAGCGTTGCATTGTATATACTCCTTGATCACTTCTATTGCGGGCTAGCTGCGTGTGTTGTGGCTCCATGATTGCTTTGTCATTGATTTGGCCTCTACTCAATGATGGAATGGCTCTTCAGGCCTATGAAATCCCTCTAAAAATGCAGACAGTGACTGCTTTCTGTTATGAACAAAAAACACAACAATACTGTAAAAATCTCACCTTCTCTGTGTATTTTGGACTTCAAAAGTCCCAAAAATGGTTTATTCACCTCTCGAGTCTGCCCTTAGGGTTATCGCAAGTCGCATTTGGCCCGGATCAATTGCCTCCTTTGTATTTTGACTTACGCCTGAAAAACAATGAAAACACGGGAAAATTGGCCTTTGGCGGACTTCAAAATATATATATTTCACTTCCCGGACCTTTTCGGGTCCAGGCTTCATCGCTATCGTCGCTGCCCTGTTTCCCTTTATATTTCGTTAAAACAATGAAGATACACAAAATACATTAAAAATGGCCAATCCGTGGACTTGAAATAATATGTGATTTTATTCTGAAACCCATCGGGTCTGGGTCTTATCACATCACGGACATATACATGTAAAGGCTACGCCCCTTGGTCTTCTCGATTGCAATCCACTGATGCGATGTGGGCCGTCGATCTACGTGCGCGATCGACAGTCCACATTGAATCATCAATTGTGATCATTCATTCCACACAACTTGCACTGGTACCTCTGCCGACACCTTCGCCAATGCGACCCGTTGATAGCAATCATCGGCGATCACTGCTCGGTGGTGTCTTGCGTCGATTGCCACTATCTACGACTACCAATTTCCGATTTTCCGATTAGATCTAGGTCGTTGATTGACCAGATCTAATGGCTACTATGCATTCTTGAGTTCAAGCCTATGATAATGGTTTTTCATGGTTTTTGGAGTGTTTTAGCCTCCTGATAGTGCATTTCTGCCCTTCCAAGGGCTCTTGGCATGCTACGATTTTGACTTTGAATGATCCTTAAGAGAATCTTGAAAACTTTGGGGGCATACTTGGATCCTTTAGCATGATTTTAAGCAAACTCTAGAGACTTTGGGAGTGTTTTTGGTCCATTTTTGTGCCAAACGCCTCCAAGGCTAACACTTACCATGCAGACATTTGAAAAAGCGTTACATCACCTCGCTGTAGCTAATTGAGGTATCGACTGCAAATTCAGTCACAAATCCTCCTATGATGTGATCAAGCCAATGATCGACAATGTGGGTGATCTTATCCTCAGATGCTTCAAGTCCCTGTACTAACTCCGGGGTTGTTGAGTCTCCACCTTCCTTGGCTATCCACTAGCTTCGCGATCCCCTCATATAACTCAACCGGAAAGGAACAGAAAAATATCTCGTGAATTTCTGTATACAAGTACCTATCCAGCCACTGTTCCTTTGTCAGCTGTGGATTTCTGTTCTCCTGCACCGTGAATTTGTGGATCTTCCTATCCAACCAATCTTCGATCTCTTTCTTAGTTGAATTCTAGTGATACGACATCACACATCTCTTATGCAGATTCTGGTCCCAGCAACTAAACTATTTGTTGGCTGCGTGGGGCTTGACCCAAGTTCATTGTTAGTTAGCCAAACAAATCTCTACACTAATGGCCCTTCTGGCATCAGCCCGCGAAGCACGGATCAAGTCTCACTGGAAGTAGTATGGGGGGATGCTAGAACCAAGTTTCCGCACCCTAAGATGGTCGTGATGTCAGTTTATACCCTCTGTTCTTGCTTTCACGTAGGTCGCTAAGCTCTCGGGCTCTGTCAGTCTAGCCTTTTATTTCGTCCTTCAGTACCTCCGCGAAGGAGTATGATTGACCTTTGCATAGTCCTAACATGTGGTCCAGGTACTTTCACGCTACTATGACAACATATTGTACAGGTTCCCAAGTTATCTTAAGTGTTTTGCTTATCTTACTAAACAATCACAGTTAGCGCCACATAAGCTAAGATTCCCACTTGTGTTCAATTAACCAACATAATTACATACATTCGTGCATCACATAAGCATTGTAAATGAAATCCATACACAATATGAGAAGATTCATTAACAGGAAATAAATACATAGGAATTGCGAAATACTTCTCTTTATTGATATCTTCAGATTATTATAGACTCTATCTGCCCTATGCACACATTTGTAGGGGTCTGTGCACTCAACTACGGACTTCTACCCTGGGCCGATGTGCACTCAGCTGTAGAGCCTCTACCTATGCTAAGACCCAAACTTGGACTTCTCTACCAAGACTCCAAGCCTTGTCTTCTACTCCCAAAAACTTATGACTCCTTAGAGATCATAAGTTTACAACTGACTTTACACTTTACAATTTAAGGGTGGACAACCCATTATGACTCATGACACCTTCACATTCCATGACCACAAAATGCAGAGACTTTACAACTTTATTACAAAATTGACCCAAAACATGGGCTTTTAGCCCCAAAAATGTCCTTGGGGGATCCCGTCACCCTCAGAGTGCTAATTTTTCCCTTTGTTGGGTGTCTTCTCTTTCCCACATGCCACACACATCTCCCTGAGCTGATCTCTTCCTTGGCTAGGCCACACACCTTCCCATGTAGGTAAGATTGGCCCATTGTAGAAGGTAGGTAAAGATGTGGCTTTGAGGAATCAAATACAAAATGTTACACAATAGGCCTATGTAACCTGCAGTCAACTAGATTTTTGAGTTGTATAAAAGAGTGTTTGTGGGCAAACATAAATCACATGTTAACTAGCTCTTCTACGAACATAGAGTTATAATTCTAAATGGAGAAATGTGCAAGTGTATTTCACATATAGTAGGTGCATATAAGTCCTATGTGAATTTGTAGACTTGAGGAAAACTTTGTATTCCATATAAATATAAGTTGGTTGATTAGGGAGATTGTTGATTAAAATTAAAATATATGATAAGTTTGCATCAAAGCTAGAGCGAAGTAACCCAATGAATAAATGTTGGGTAGATGCTTGTTAGTATAAAAAATCTCTTAACTAAAAGAAAAAAGAAAAATATTCCATGCTACCTGCCTTTATTATCAACTAACGAAGTGATTTCATATATTTTACAGCTTGAATGCTTAGCTTATTTTTGATACCATTTCTCAATCGATTGCATGCCTAGAAGCTCATTTTCTATGCAATGATTCTAGATGCAAGGCATTCAATTGCCAGTCATCCCAAATATTTGTCAGTGGCATGTCGATTCTGATAGAATCTTCCCCAAAAGGAAGTAAGCCAAAGGTCAAATTGCCCCAAAACAGATATGGATGTAGCTCAAAGAAAAATATCCACAATTTCTTACAATAATTAGCTGCTCAGGGATAGAAATGAGTACCATTATATAAAGAGACACCAATAGTTGTGGCAAGAAATATGATAGTGCTAAATGTGCAAATTGAATTCACCCATCACAAAGAATGTATATCTGGAAATTGCTACTAAAAAAATTCAAACACTCCAAATGGAATGATGAATTCTTGCACTGTAAGATTACTGTTGTTCTGATAATGTTTATAAATGTACTACAAAATAAGGATGGAAAGATAATTATGAATTCTATAAGACCAATAGTCAGATCTCTGAGAAAGCAAACATCCAAAAAATCATATGAGATCATGACTGCTTAAAATAACCTTGAGGCTCCTCAGTTAAACAACCCTTTCACAAGAACTCAAAAAAAAAATTTGACCTCCTTAGTTCTCACTTCATTTCCCAACCCCTCTAACAGTACATCATATGTTGAAAGTTCTAAAACTAGTAACTGATGGACTGTTGGGGGTTTCTCAGACACTGTCTGGTAGTGATTGCTTCTCTTTCAATTTGGCCTCTAACTATGCTTTGAGATTCTTTACCTGCATGACATGTAAAATTAGCCAAATCCTTGAGACTGTACAACATAAAAAATAGCCATCCCTAGTAGATGAGTCTATACATCATAAAAAATAAAAAACCTAGCAGATGAGATTGTAGTGAATTGAAGTCAAAAGTAAATTTAATCCAAAAAGAGAATATAAAGTTTCAACATTACCTTCTCTTGAATATTTCTACATATATATTCTTTTCCTTTAAGTTTTTCTAGATATTGCAGTCGTTCCTTTTTTTCTTTTTGCCTCTGCTCTTTGAGCTTGATTTCATGTTGTTCTTCTAGTTTTTTGTGTCTGTAATTGTTTCCCTTTCAATTTGGCCTCAAGTTGTGCTTCAAGATCCTTTAACAACATGACCAGTAATATTAGGAAAAATATTACTTTACAACACTGAACCAAACAAATGAAAACTTTAGTACTTGAAAAGAAAGTTAAATAAAAAATGAAAATATGCATTACCTTCTCCTAAGGATTCCTACACATATGTTATTTTCCTCTGAATTTTTTTCCTGTATTGCATGATCTCCTCCCATTTTTGTTGTTGCTCTCTAAACCTTGTCTCAAGTTTTCCAATTTATTTTACCTAAAGAATCTTAAGCTCTTTAACATACTCTAGAAATTAATTTCTTGATCATCACATGTACTAGAAAAAACGAATGCACAAACAATGACTTTCTTGAAAATTTCTACAAAGTTCTTCTTTTCCCTTAAGTTTCACATCCAAGTTCTAGATGTTTTCATCCATCTTCTTCATCATGTCATCCTTTACCTTTCCTTCTTGTTTGGCCTTCTCAAACTACACAAAGGCATTCACACTTTCAAGAATAGTCTAGCCTAACATACAACGAATGTTTCAAATTAAATAATAATACTCATTGAAAAGATGCATGAAAAATCATTCTAAATGTATGCTAACTACCAATATATAATAAATTATTTGAAAGTACAATTTTTTTATACTTCCAAAGCTCACTAGAATCAAATTGTTTCTATGTTGAACCTAGTTTTATTCCCTTGATTCTATTGGAAAATTGTAATGAACTTAAGATTTCTCCTATGTCACTCTTGTTGGGGCTAATTTGCACAAACATTAGAGTGTTTGAGTTTGCTTCTGCAATGCAATTAAAGATATTTTAGAAGTTGTGTGTAATGAATATTGGAACAAATGTGTAAAGCTTGGAATTCCTAAAATTGCCAAAAACAATAGTCATTTCATTATTAAATATAATTTTAGAAAGAAACAACATATGCCAAAGGAAATAAAAATGAAAAATAGAGAATTTATGTCCATGGAGAAGTATTTATGTTGTAGCCATTACAAGACCCTAGGAATTTTTGCCCATGGAGAAGTATTTACATTGTAGCCATTGCATAAAAGCAAGAGGTTTATCAATTATTTTTTGTATGCGTTTATAAATTGGAAGAGAGAAATCGGAAAAAAGAAGTCCCTGAAAGAATTTAACAAAGAAATGGAGGTCACGGGGATAAAGCTAATGGCATTGAACTTGGTAGTTTCAGACTGTCACAAGGGAATCAAAGACAACCATGACCTAATTGAAGAAGTGGAAAACAATATGGAAGTCCACATTGAGGAAGATATCAATCCATTTTTTACTAGACCAGATATATAACGGTGGCTCTCTTTGCTCACAGTATTTCATTGAAATTGTGTTAGTAATATTTTGTTAACCTATGCTTGTGTCAATTTAAAAGGATATTGTATTGATAGCCCAAAAATTAGGCATTTTGGATTGTCTATAATTTGTGCTAGTTCTGAAAAAGTGTTAGGCACAGGATCCCCCATGGAAGGTTTTAGGGATTAGAGCCTAGATTTTGGTCACAAATTGTAACCCTGATGTAAAGACTCTACATTCTATGGGCGAGGAGCGTGCAGCTTGTAAATGAGTCATAGGCTTGTCCACCCTTAATTTTGTAATGTAATGCCGGCTGTAGAGATCTACCCATGGTACACAAACCATGGGCTAGTATAAATAGAGCGAGGCTCCAAGGGTAAATGAATAATGGAATCAATCAATTGATGATCATGGAATAGAAGCATAGTGGAGTATCTGAAGTGTAAAGTCTAGTTTTGGTTCATAGAGTAGGAGAAGGCTCTGCAGCTGACTGTGCAGAAGCCTAGTAGTCCGAAGCTGAGTGCACATACACTTGCAGCTGAGTGCATAAGGCGAGTCTAGTTTGTAACAGATTGAAGCATTAATAAAGAAACGTTTTATATCATTCCTGTGTATTTATTTCCTATTTTCCACATTGAATGTATTGGGTATGAATTGTAATTCTACTGTTTATATGATGCGCGAACATATGTGAATGTGATAATTAAGTGAATGTGAGATAACGTATCTATTTATGCAAAGTTAACCAAGATCTTTAAGAAGATAAGATCTGCAGTATAGTTTGGGGAAATGGCATAGATCACTGCCATAGTAGCACGAAAGCACCTCATCCCCTGATTAGGGCTATGCAAAGGTGATTATAATAGATCACAAAGGTCTCTCATGTTAGCACAGTGTGTGAAGGTAGGCACAGTTGGACTAAATTGACACCTCAGACATCTCAAGGGTGTGGAAACTTGGTTCTAGCATCCCCCCATACTGCTTCGGGTGAGACTTCAGTCTGCACTCCGCAGGCTGATGTCGAAAGGGCCAGTAGTGTAAGGATTTGTTTGGCTAATTAACTTCAAACCTGGGTTATGCCCCATCAAGCCAACAAATGGTTCTATTGTCGGGACCAGAATCTGCATAGAGATGTCTGATGTCGTATCATTGGAATCCAACTAAGAAGGAAATTGAAGGCTAGTTGGATAGAAGAATTCACGAGTTCACGGCGTAGGAGAACAGGAACTCGCGACTGACAAAAGAAGAGTGGTTAGACTACTACCTATACACAGAGATCCATGAAATCTTCTTCACATCTTTCCCTACTAAGTTGTATGAGTGGATCGTGAATCTAGTAGATAGCCAAGGAAGGTGGAAACTCAACAATCCTATTGTGTGGACCCCAGAGTTAGTGCGAAGGTTGGAAGCATTAGAGGATAAGGTCACGTGCATTTTTTATCATTGGCTCGATCAGATTATAGGAGGATTCATTACTAAGTTCGTGGTTGACACCTTGGTTAGCTACAGTGAGGCAGAGTCACACTTTCTCAAAGAATCGTGAGGTAAGTATGTAAAGTCTTTGAATACTTGGATTAAAATGCTATTGTGCAAAACGAGGGTTATGTAGTTACCTTGATGTTTGTGGCTATGCAAAGTGGAAAAACTTACAGGAACGAAGGTAGTATAGAACTAGAAACTAGCCCCCTAATTTCACCTCCGCGAGGGGATGAGGAAGAGCTCGCGAAGGTCCCACCGCGAAGTGTGATCTATCTGATAAGGCAAAGAATTTTGCGAATAACACCCCCACCCACACTGCCATCAACTTCACCACCATCATCTCCATCTTCACCCATACCACCTCTACCACCACCATGATTCAATATGGCAAACACAGTGAAGTTGCTTGTGTTCAAGGGATTGGGAAATGAGGATCTGGACCAGTTTTGGTTCGTGGTAAGGGTTGTATGGGAAGCACAAGGAGTTATAGACAACAACATAAGAAAAGTGACACTGGTTAGTGCCCTACAAGACCACGTGCTAACCTGGTATATTAATCACTCCAATGATAATCCAAATGTGGGAATCACAGATATCCAAGCAATGCTAAACAAAGAATTTAGCAGGCCGAATTTGAAGCACATCGGATCATTGGATTGAAAGAGATCACAATGATACCAAGAAAGACTCCTTGGGAGCTAGATTAGAGACTAAAATGCACGATTCGTGAAGCTACTATGAATCTAACAGATGGACAACATTGTGAATGGTTTGTAGCATCGCTAACGCCACATCTAAGGAGTGTGCTATCACAGCAAAAGCTAACGACTCAGGCAGAGGCCTTAGAGATCGCGATGAGGCTACATGAGACCCTGATGCAAGATTCCAACTTGGGAGTTCAGAAAATCCACACGCAGCTAAAGAATTTATGCCTGGAGATGCAGAGTCTAAAATAGGACAGGACAGCTCGACCAGAAGTGTGTGAAGAGGTGTGGTGCGTAAAATGAAAAGGTCATGGTCATGACAAGTACCACTGCCCAGTTTTCGTAAATTACCTCATAGGATGAGGGTCGATGCCCTTAAGATCGAAAGTGCAAGCAGGCCCTAGCGCGACACTTGCTTTATGGTGTGTGATCTGTCAAATAGCTGGAAAACATGCCACAGGCAATTCTCACTTGTTTCAGAAGTATACGCAAAATTCACAACAACTGTTCTACAACTTTTGAGGTCGATCAAACACGATGAGCGCACTTGTAAAAGCTATGAGTTGATGGATAGAACTCCCACCTACAAAGTGTAGGTTGAAACGCGACGCCTAGACCAAAATGCAAGAATTGCATGAATAGAATTTCAGGGGCACGGACGAGGCTGAGGTGGAGGAGGACCTGGAAGAGGTTGCGAAAAGTTGATATACTACAATGGTGGAGGGCCAGGACATTATGCCCATAATTGTACAAATATAATGCACCCATCATGTTTGTATTGCAACTTGTTTGATCATGAGACCGAAGATTGTCCTACACTGATAGCTAGGATACGCAAAAAAAGAGCACTACCGCCTCCCCCGACTCAGAACTTGCAGATGATGAGGTCTGAGCCGTGCGAGGAAGATCCGAATCTAAACATTGTGCTCCGAAGTCGAATCATGATGGGAGATGACAAAGGAAAACAGCTAGGAGATAGTACTTGGGTTCGCAAAGCTTTGGCGAAAGAAATGGAGTTTGATTTGGAGCGCACCCAGGAAACCTTCATGGAAGCTAAGAAGAGCTTCGCTAAGGCGTCCACTTCAGGAAGCAAAGATAAATCGGAGTCAGAGATGGACCCATCTATGCTCACAACATTCCTGGAGACATGTATGAAGCTATTGTGCGACAGTAAGGCAGTAAAAGGGTTACAGGAACTCATTAATAGATGTGTTGGGACAACGCCAAGAGAAACGTGTGTAGTCAGGAAGATCGAAAAACACAAGGCAAGGATGGGAAGAGAAATGAGACTAACCACGCAGATCTAAGAATATGAGATGGATCAAGTTATCTTGAATTTAGGATCGAATGCGAATGTTCTACCGAAGCAGACATGGGAGCGAATGGGGAGACCTATGCTACAGTGGTCTCCTATTCAACAGTGAATAGCGAACCAACAGAAAATAATACCCATGGGGTGATTGCAGGGCATAACCTTGGACATTGAGGAAGCGAGCGTGCTAGCAGACTTTGAAGTGATAAAGATTGTTGATGAAAACAATCCCTACCCCGCGCTCTTAGGAATTGATTGGGCCACGGACATGAATGGAGTGATTAATATGAAAAAGTAGAAAATGATTTCCAAAAAGTGTTGGGTTGTGTTATATTCTCTCCACGTAGTTAACAGGGGGTTTTAAGGGCACCCGTAACCCCACTTTATGGGGTCTGGGGCAGCGCCCTAGAAAATTTTGGTTTTAGACGCTATGTTAGGTTGGGCGGACCCACCTATGGTTTTGTGCATGATTTTCGCACATGTTTTTTGGACGCGATGGCTTTTGTTCCACGGATTGGACGCGATGGTTTTCGGTCCATGGTATTGGACGCGATGGTTTTTAGTCCATGGTATTAGATGCTTCGGCATGTATAAATATGTATTGTAACATTGAAAGGAAAATAATGAAAAATCAAGCTGGTAGTCCTGGTTTTGGGATCCAGGGGAAAATCTCTCTGTATATGTGTTTTATGTGTTCTGCTCTTGCACAGTTTATTTTTCTGTGTTTTAAAATTCGTATGCAGGTAATTTTTGTACGGGGTTAAAACCTACATTTGGAATCAAAGTTGTTTTGGCTTCAAGGGGACGCCTTTGTTGCTGAGGGATTTCACTTGGGCCTGTGGTAGACCCTGTTCAGTGGGAGATCTGCGAGATTGATTCTGGTGGTGAAAGAAGATGGTGAGTAGTGGAAAGATAAAGATCAAGAAGTTCAATGGTCAGAGTTCTGAGTTGTGGAAACTCAATATGGAGGATCTGTTGGTGGATAAATATCATTGGATCACGGTAGATCCAGGTACTAAACCAATGGAAGTGACCAATGAAGAATGGAAGAAGTTGGATCAGAAGGCAAAGAGCACAATACGATTGTGTGTCTCAGATTCAGTATTGCTGAATGTATTAGGGGAAGCTACGATGAAGGCTTTGTGGGAGAAGTTAGGGACTTTGTACCAATCTAAGTCTCTGGTGAATAAAATGTTCCTACGGAAAAAGCTGTATAACCTGAGGATGAAAGATGGAGACTTGGTGACAGAGCATCTGAATGCATTTAATACTGTGGTGCATCAGTTAGCATCTGTTGATATTAAAATTTTAGATGAAGATAAGTGCGTCAGTTTGTTGTGTTCTCTACCAGATTCATGGGATAGTCTAGTTATTGCAATAGGTAGCAATGCAACTACCTTGAATTTTGATGAAATAGTCTCATCCTTGCTAACAGAGGAGATGAGATGGAAAAATATGGAGAGCCAGAATGGTGATGCCTTGTCTGTACGAGGACGGTCCTAGAACATAAAAAAAAATAAGTCATCGAGTGGGAGATCTAAATCTAGAGGGAGATCTAAATCTCCGGGAAAACCTGTAAATGTGGTGTGCTTGAAATGTGGAAAGGAAGGGCACTACCAAAGGGGCTATAAATCTAAAGCTCCTGACAAAGGAAAGGGATCTGATGAGGCTCCTTCTGTAGAGGCGAAAACCACCTCAGATGA
>APFE030248273.1:142251-154304 GCA_000404065.3 Pinus taeda
TCAGGTGCATCCTTTCACTTCACTCCCCATAAAGAGTGGTTCTGTGAGTATGAGAAATATGATGGTGGTGATGTATTCTTAGGGGATGACAGGAAGGCTAGAATCGTTGGTCGTGGAAAAGTAAAGTTGAAGTTGCAAGGTGGAAGGGTTAGAACACTTCCAGGTGTTCTAAATATTCCTGCATTAGCTAAAACTCTGATTTTTGTTAGCAAGTTGGATGATGCAGGTGTAAAAACAGTGTTCGAGAAGGATACCTGCAAGATGGTTCGGGGAGCACTGGTATCGATGCAGGGAGTTCGGATTGGAACTCCGTACAAACTAAATGGTAGCACTATTATTGATGGGTGCAATAGTTCTGTGGTTCCTGAAAGTGGAGCAGAAAATCTAGTGGTCTCTGGAGAGAAGACCATGCTGTGGCATCAAAGGCTTGGACATATTGGAGAAAGGGGCCTTCGGATACTTCATGGTAAAGGTATGGTATAAGTTATGAGTAATAGCTCTCTAGATTTTGATTTCTGTGAAAATTGTGTATATGGGAATCAGAATAAGGTGAGCTTCCCCTCTGGAAGTAAGAGGATGAAACAGATATTAGAGCTTGTGCACAACGATGTGTTTGGACCTGTGAAGCTTCCATCATTGGGTAAGTCTGTGTACTATGTATCATTTATAGATGACCTCTCAAGGAATACATGGATATATTTCCTTAAGAAGAAATATGAAGTCTTTGATAGGTTTAAAGAACTTAAGGCTCTGGTGGAAAACCAGACAGAGAAGAAGATAAAGGTGTTGAGGACAGATAACAGGGGAGAGTTTTGCAGTAAGGAATTTGAAGAATTTTGTAAGAAGTGTGGTATAGCACAACAGAAGACTACTCCATAGCAAAATGGAGCTGCAAAAAGAATGAATAAGGCGTTGATGGAAAGGGCAAGAAGCATGCTCAGTGGTGCCAAGTTAGGACAGGAATTCTGGGCAAAGGCGGTGGATGTTGCATGTTACCTGGTCAACGGGTCACCTTCATCAGCATTGGAGGATAAGACTCCACAAGAGGTATGGATTGGTAAGAAAACCTCTCTTTCACATCTGAGGGTATTTGGATGTGACGCATATGTACATATTCCAAAGAAGAAACGAACCAAGTTGGATAGTAAATATGAAAAGTGCATCTTTATTGGGTATAAGGATGGTTAAAGGGTTATAAGCTTTGGAACCCATTCACACAGAGGGTTCTGTATAGCCGAGATGTGGTGTTCAGAGAGGCGAAAGATGTTATTAAACATGAAGTCCAACCAAACGAACCTAAGAAGATAGAGTTTGAGCTAAAGGAGGAAGAAGTAGACTCTATATCAGAGGAGGAATAAGAAGATGAAGAGCCACAAACTCCATCTTTGAGAAGATTAGTTCAAGAAAGAAGGCAACCATAAAGGTATAGTCCATCTGCTTTCTGTTCAAATTTTGCTTTGCCTGTTACTGATGATGATCCCAGAACTGTGAAGGAAGCAGTGGATTCAGAGGATGGAAAACTCTAGAAAGAGACGATGGTTGACGAAATGGCATCTTTGCAAAAAAATGAGGCTTGGGATCTAGTGGAGTTGCCAGCTGGAAGGAAACCCATTGGCAGCAAATGGGTGTTCAAGAAGAAGACAAATGCAAAAGGAAAGGTGGAGAAATACAAAGCTTGGTTGGTAGCAAAAGGTTATTCCCAGGTGCCGGGAATTGATTTTCGTGATATTTTTTCTACTGTTGCCAAGGTAACTTCTATTAGATTACTTTTATCTATTGCTGCTGCTTTTGATTTTGAGGTAGAACAGATGGATGTGAAGACAACATTTCTTCATGGGGATCTAGAAGAGGAAATCTACATGAAGCAACCTGAAGGCTATACGGTGAAGGGTAAGAAAGAACTGGTATGCAAGTTAAAGAAGTCTCTGTATGGGTTAAAATAGTCACCAAGGATGTGGTATCAGAAATTTGATACATTTATACAGAGACTTGGCTTCACCAGAAGCAAAGCAGACCACTGTGTGTATTTTAAATTAATTGGTGGCCATGTTATTTATCTGGTCTTGTATGTGGATGATATGTTGCTGGTTGGAAATGACAAAGAAATTATCTAGGATTTGAAGACCCAATTGTCCTCCAAATTCAACATCAAATATCTTGGTGTTGCAAACTATATTTTGGGCATGGAAATTAAAAGAGATCGGGAAAAGAGGAAGCTCTAGTTAAGCTAGAGGAAGTATGTCGAGACAATACTGCAGAGGTTTAATATGTAGGATAATAAACCAGTGAAGGTTCCTATTCCTGTAGGTGTGAGGTTATCTGCTGAACAATGTCCCAAGACACAAGAAGAGGAAGAGGACATGTCTTGTGTTCCATATGCAAGTGTAGTCAGTAGTTTGATGTATGCAATGGTTTGTACTAGACCAAACACTGCACATGCAATGGGAGTATTGAGAAGGTTTATGTCAAAACCAGGAAAGGAGCATTGGACAGTAGTGAAGTGGGTTTTCAGGTATTTGCGTGGCACTAGTGATTATGGTCTGTGCTACCAAGGAAGACCAGGATTGGATAGAGTGTTGGATATTCATGGCTTTGTTGATGCAGATTGGGTTGGAGATCTGGATCAGAGAAGATCTACAGTGGGTATGTGTTTAACCTATTTGGAGGTGCAGTCAGTTGGATGAGTAAGAAACAATCTGTAGTGGCACTATCAACTACAGAGGCAGAATACATGGCAGCCACTCATGCAAGCAAGGAAGCAGTTTGGTTGCAGAGATTGTGTTCAAGTATGGGGTTAGTACAGGGAGCTATAAGGATAGACTGTGACAGCCAAAGTGCAATTTTATTGGCAAAGAACCCTGCTTATCATCAAAGACAAAGCACATTGATGTTCAATATCACTTTGTGAGGGATATGATAGAAGACAAAAAGGTGTTGCTGGTAAAGGTGGACACTTTGAAGAATACTGCAGATGCATTGACAAAATCTGTGAGCTCTGAGAAGTTCTCTTGGTGTAGAGAAACAATGGGTGTTTTAGGGCTGGAAAATGACTAAGCTCTCTTGTGGCCCCTTGTGGAAAGAAAACAACAAGTGGGAGAATGTTGGGTTGTGTTATATTCTTTCCACATAGTTAATAGGGGGTTTGAAGGGCACCTGTAACCCTACTTTATGGGGTCTAGGGCAGTGCCCTGGAAAATTTTGGTTTTGGACCCTATGTTAGGTTGGGCAGACCCACCTATGGTTTTGTGCATGATTTTCGCACATGTTTTTTGGACGCAATGGTTTTTGGTCCATGGTATTGGATGCGATGGTTTTCATTCCATAGTATTGAATGCGATGGTTTTTGGTCCATGGTATTGGATGCTTCAGCATGTATAAATATCTATTGTAACATTGAAAGGAAAATAATGAAAAATCAAGCTCGTAGTCCCGGTTTTGGGATCCAGGGGAAAATCTCTGTGTATATGTGTTTTATGTGTTCTGCTCTCACACTGATTATTTTTCTGTGTTTTAAAATTCGTACGCCGATAATTTCTTTACGGGGTTAAAACCTACAAAAAGAAGTTGCTACCCGTAATTATTACCCTTGGACCCTGCTAAAGGATTGCACTATACGAAGTTGGTGGGTGACTATGAAAGTGATGATGATTTGGACTGCATCTATAAGATAATAGTACGAAACCAGGATTGGGTGAATCCCACTGTGGATGGACAGATTGCATGGGAGTGCAAACGCTCCTGTACTTTGGATTCAGACGAGGAGTTGGAGCGATGACAAAATCGGTTACATGAGGTAACTACACTGAATTGTAATATGATGACAAGGTCGTTGCACTGCATATCGACAAAAGTAAGAGACCTACCTACTTATGATGGCCTAAGTGAGGTAGATACCTTCTTGGTGCTAGAAAAGTAATGCTTCCAGGCCTTGGATTGGGTACTACGCGCTATGCCTGCGAGGTGGTGGGGTAGGCACAAAGGGAGGTTTGACGATTGGCGTGAATGTAGGGGAATGATGCGCTTATGATTTGGGAAGCCTAGGGTGTGACTAAAAGATAAGTATGATAGGAAGGATGATCTGTGCACGCATTTGGCCAAATGCACGTAGGCCTATGGGGAAAATCCATAGCCTGAGTGGGTACACCTGTTCTGTCATACCTTGGATATTATACCAATGAACTGGTATAAAAATAGAGCTCCACCATGGGACAGGTGAATGGGATGTTCTGCACGAAGGGTTCGTGATGACCTTTAGTTTGAGGATGAGTGGGACAGTACTGATGAAGTGCTACAAGAGGTAAAAGGGGCCATCTCTAGGATACCATAGGAGCTAGTAGAATCAATTTAGCCTGAATGGGCTACTTAACTGAGCTACACGCTGGAATGTTATAATGTAACTGCTGAACAAGATGACGAAGATCTGTGGAAAATTAACATTCCAGAGATGGAAGGCTACCACGAGGTTCAGGGACCATAGATTGAGAAGTCTGACATAACCACGTCGGTGAAGACTACGCAGGTGAATATTGGTACCAAGGCAGAACCCAAAATTGTGAAGATTGGAGACTATTGGGACAACCCGACAGTGGATAAGGTCGTTGAATTACTCTACAAATATCAAGACTTATTCCTGACCAAGTTTACAGATTTGAAGGGAATAATTGTAGATTTAGGGGTAATGAAGATCACATTAAAATCTAAGCAAAGCCAGTTAAGAAGAGGCTGTATCGCTTAAATCTGAAATATAAGGAGAACGTCCACGTAGAACTAGACAAGATGCTCACGTTAGACATCATTGAGCCTGTGGAGGAATCCGATTGGGTAAGCTCAATGGTGGTACAAGAGAAGAAGCAGTTGGAAGAAATAAAAATATGCGTGGATCTCAGAAAGTTGAACGATGCGTGTGTACATGATCCATTCCCAACTCCATTCATAGATGAGGTGTTGGACAATGTAGGCAGTCAGGAAGCATATTCTTTTAGTGATGGGTTCTCAAGGTACCACCAGATCAAAATCGCACAGAGGATAGGAGCAAGACAACCTTCGCCACTGAGTGGGGTTGCTTTCAATATATTGTCATGCCATTTGGATTGAAGAATTCCCCTATTATCTTTTCATGCGTAGTTGTTGTGGCATTCAGGGAATATATTCATAAGTTATTGGAGGTTTATTTTGACAGTTGTACTGTTTTTGGGTTGGTTAGGTACCATGTAGCAAACCTGCGCTTGATGCTAGATACATGCCAAAGATACCAAATTGCGCTCAAACTCAAGAGGTGTATGTTTCTCATTCCTTTTGGGAACCTATTGGGGCATGTGGTTTTTAGACAAGAGCTAGTGGTAGACCCCACGAAGATCGTGGTGATTCTAAATTTGGAAGCACTGCGGAGTGAGAAATAGTTGCATGCTACTCTGGGGTATACAGGGTACTACAAGAAGTTCATCAAAAGCTATGCCTAGATCACTGCGCAGATGGAAAATCTGTTGAAAAAGGATGTCACGTTCTATTGGAACGATGACTATAAGAAAAGCCTAGATGTATTGAAATAAAAGATGGTTACTGCTCCAATTCTGGTCTTCCTGCACTAGAAGAAAGAGTTTCATGTCCATGTTGACGTGTCGAGTATAGCGCTGGGGGCAGTACTAACACAGGAAGGTGGAGAAGGCTTGGATCACCCTATCACGTTTGCAAGTCATAGATTATCTAAAGCAAAAAAGAATTATTCCACCACTGAACGCGAGGGACTGGCTATGGTGTATGCGCTCCAGAAGTATCGACACTACTTGCTAGGGGGACACTTCAAGATGTATACATATCATTCCGCATTGAAATACTTGGTCAATAAGCTTAGGTTGGGGGGGCACATATGCAGATGGCTTTTATTGTTCCAAGAATATGATTTTGAAGTTGTTGTGAAGCCTGGACAATTGAACATGGGACTAGATCACCTGTCGCGCATTGAGATAGGAGAGGAACCTACTAGTCTAGAGGAAGGATTACCTGACATGTAGAACTTTGTTGTGCATGTAGCGGATGGAAATTTTGAAGATATAATTCACTTTCTCACAACTGGAACTGTATCCGAAAGGGTACTCTGTCCAGTAGAAGAAGGAACTAGTGGTGCGCGTGGCAAATTTCTCTGTCATTGTGGGGCATCTATAAAAAATGGGGAATGATGAGATACTACAAAGGTATGTACCTAAATTTGAATGAAGCAATATACTCGTGAACGCTCATGGGGACGCTGCAAGAGGACATTACGCAAGGAGAGTGATCGCACAGAATATTTCCTACACAGGATTGTGGTGGCCGACCCTTCATCAGGATTCAAAAGCACATTGCAAGACTTGTGATGTATGTCAAAGAACAGGTAAACCATCACAGATGGATGAGATTCCTTTGAATCTGCAAATGACATTGCCACCCTTTGAAAAGTGGGCAATCGACTTTGTAGAACCTACCAAACCTCAAGGAAAGGCAGGTGCAAGGTATATTATCACTGCGATAGAGTACCTGACTCGTTCGGAAAAAGCGCAGCTAGTAAAAGATTGCATGGCCACGATGGCCATGAATTTTCTGTTTCAATACGTATTGATGTGATTCAGATGTCCAAAGATCTTGATGAGCGATCACAATACACATTTCTTGAATGAGGCGATCAACGCACTAACAGAATAGTTTCAGGTGTATCATCAGAAAAGCACACCATATCACCCACAAGCTAACGGGACAGTAGAAGGGTTTAACAAAGTACTGGAGATTGCACTAACCAAGGTATGCAATGCATAGCGAAGTGATTGGGACCTACACATACCCACAGTATCATGGGCTTATAGGACGACAAGCAAAAAACTCACGGGACAGACACCTTTTAGGCTCGTATATGAAGTAGAAGCCATAATGCCTATGGAGTTTATCATGCCTAGACTACGCATAGCAGTGCTCATAGGTATGATGGACCATGGAGCTCTGGAGGAGAGGCTCGTGTAGTTGGAGGAGCTTGAAGAAGAATGGTTTTTGGTTGGATTTCACCAGCGAGTACAAAAGCATCACGAAAAGACCTGGCACGATCAACATATTAAGTTGCGTGCCTTTAAGGTGAATGATTTGGTGTTACTATATGATAGTAAGTTTGATCAATTCCCATAGAAGCTCAAAATGCATTGGTTGGGACTGTATGTTATTAAGGAGATCACAGATGGTGGCACGGTGCAGTTGGTGAAATTAAATGGCGAACTCTTCCCAAGAAAAGTAAATGGTAGTCATTTGAAGCTATACACAGGTCACCTGACCATCTAAATAGCCGCAAGAAGCATAGTCTTAGCACTCCATATAGCTGAAAGGAGGCACAGGACTATAAACTACTCTAATTGGGCACTGTGCAATGTCAGGACTGCGCATAGTAGCAAAGTGTCACAGGGCCAGAAACAACACAAGGGTAGATGCACTGCCACACTGTGGCTGGAAAGTGACCATTACAATCACTATTCATGATATCATTCTTGGCTTGAGACCAAATGGAGTGGACAGTAGGCATTTAAGGAAAACGTTATGGACCACATTCTTGAAAATTTGCCACCAAGTGAGCATTAATGGACCAAATGTGGGGGGAACAGTCGAATTCGAATTCAAAAGGTGCTATAAATTGCAAAGGGTTGTCCAGCAAACAACACATGGCCATTTGAGAATTCATTTGTTGCGTGCCCAGAGATTCGTGAACCCAGATTTGTTTGATCTTTTGAAGTCAAAGTCGTTGTTTGAGCACTTATCCGCGTCGTTGAGAGAATTGTGGAATAGCAGTATGGAAGCACTTGAGGAAGCCATGGATACCGGAGTAATGACCATTGAGGAGGTCGTGTAGGCCATACCGGTAGGAGAAGCCCCATAAAGTGTTGGGATAGTTGTAGAAATCCCTAAATTGTCGCACACACCAAGACCCAAGAAATACAAGCAGACTATGGTACCAGTGTGTGTGTCCCTAGAAACCTGCTGAGAACTAGGCTTACTAAGGAAGAAAACGTGAAGGCTATCAACTTGGAAGCTGATGAGGAGGAGGAAGACTTTGAAGAAATCTTGGTAGAGGAGGAGAAGGACGTAGAGATGGAGGTGGAATCCTAGGGTGCGGACCCTTTGACTAGGCTACTTGCATATGTTCCTCTGCAAAAGAGGAAAGCAAGGGTGCCCAAGGACCTAGATGAGAGAAAAATATCTCTGCGGACTCCGTTGGTCCCTGACGACATCATTTTTTATGGAGTGCACTTGGGGCAAGTGCCTATGCTAAAATTTCAAGACTGGGATCTCACGGACCACGAGAAGTTCCCACATTTGGCAACCGTGCAGCTAATGTGCCAGAAGAAAACACACCACCCAAAGTCATCGAGTTGGAGCCGTGCTAGTGACTGAGAGCTATAGAAAAGGTAGGACTGTTAAACCTACTCTGGGTGCCGCATCACCATCACACCCCAATGACTATTTTCATCATCAGGCATCTGCTCTACCTAGTGTATGATGGGTTCTTATGGCTAGAGGAGCCCATCCCCATCACGAACCACTTAATCCACAGAATTACTCAACTCCCTTGCAAAGGGGAGGATCCAGAAAATATCTCGGAAGGTAAGAGTGACTATTTGGCCATCACAGAGGCCATGAAGAAGAAGTTAAAGCTGGAGAAGAAGAATAGGGGGTGCGTGATTTCTAGCATCAACAATGTTGCAGCCAAAAGTCGTGATGCAGATAATGGTTGTGAAGGTTATGTGGAAGTGTGTGCAGATGAGGTGCCCATGCCAGTGGTTGCACTTGTCGAACAATGCACAGAAGGGGTCCATTTTAACTGGGCAGACTACTTGTGCAAGGAGTTCCTTGAGAACTACCGCAAGGCACAAGAGCAGGGGAAGACTTTCGACTATGCATGGATTCTGTTATCCATAGTGTTGGTGGCTTGGGAATTTCCTGAGGATAGCCAATTCCCAACAATTACGTAGGCTCTTTTGGAGGTAGCGAAGTACACTTCGCTATGGGCAACTAGAGATACACATAGAATCAAAGATAGTAAGATATTCTGGGTGTTCATAGAGATGAACATCAGAATGGGAATTAATTGCAAGCTGTAGTTATCGCCCACTATCTACAACAGTCTATAGAGCTTCGTGGAGCTCAAAGAAAAATTCCACCATGTGTACATGAGGGCGTGCAAGGACCCCGCAAAGACAGGGCATGAGCTACGTTACCTCATGACAGAAGATGTCATATTCTTCGTGCTTGAGCCGTGGCCACTGGAGTGGTGCACTTCGGCCAACTCCGTGGTGGAAGCAAAGAAGTCTGCTGCACATAAGAGAAAGGATGAGGCAAAATTGCAGATGGCATAGTTGGTAGAGAAGCATTGGAACAAAGCAGCAAAAACGAAGGCCCAAGTAGCACGGGACGCTGCGAAGGAAGCATAAGAGCAGCAAAAGGTAGTAGAGAAGGAGCACGAAGGCCAGAAGTCGTCTTTGCCAGAACATGAAACATATATGACAAAAGGTGATGCATACCCATAGATAGCGTCCACACAGTTGAAATGATAGTGCCCAAGAAAGCAGGTGGGTCTGCAGAAGAAGTCAAAGGCCTCAAAGACTTCTTTTGACCCGATCACCCTCACCGAGGGGGATCTACATGACATTGGGGAGGCAGTGAGGGACGTCACCGCGGAGATCCTCCAACAGTTTGCAGAGGAACACCATACGGTGTTGGGGGATCTCCGAGCATAGATACAGGAGTTTCAAGTGCTTACTCCATAGGCTAGTACTTTGTCAACCAGCCTCGCACTAGGCACGACCACGAACAAGGAAATGCTACGCGCCTACATGAGTAACACTATAATGCTACCAAAGGGAGCACTCGTGATAGAAAGTGAGGATGAAAGGCCTATGTTCAGCAGCTAAAGGGAGTCAGAATAAATATGTCTGCGCTCCCTCGGGAGACGCTCTTTGTTTTGCAAGATGGAGTTACTGCAAAACTACGAGCCAAGGAAGGTCACACGCTCCAGGTCATGAGCGAGTAGCACATCAACATTGAACAGTTGAGCCTGTAGCACGATGAGGTATTGGCGTAGAACCAATAAATTGTGCAGGTGGTCAACGAAGCCTGCGAGATGGTCCCGGAGCTGGCCATACAAGCAGAGGAACTAGCAGAGGTGAACATCCGAAAACTAACAACAGGGGTGCGAGAGGCTAAGGAAGAGATGGCCAAGGTTTAGATAGAGCTGAACCTTCAGATAGATGAACTATAATTGAAGGCATGGCCTTCAACTTTGTCAGAGATTAAAGAATAGTGCGCCAGTGCGATCACAACAACCATAGCAGAGGTCAATAGCATAGTGAAAGACTGCACCAAACTATTCGAGGAGTCATTCGAGGTTCTCACTACTCTGTAGGAGGACCCAAATATACAATGCCTAGAAACAGAGGTGCACGAGCTACAGTAGTGTTACACAAAAATATCATCACCTTGATTATTTGCAGTCAGTGTAGGCCTATCATTACCTATACCAGCTTCCTAAGCAAGTCTTAAAACCTCAGCTCTTCAAAACAAGCTTGAGAAAAGAGAGAAAGACATCAAAAAAGCAATATAACTCTGGTTCTGCACTTTCTCTTACTTTTTCCTGTGGGCCCGCACCTTTTGTTCAAGGTATCTGCATACTTATACGCTCTGTATGTAAAGGGGAGGGTGCGTACCGCTGTAAAAGTCAAAAGGCACAATTTTTATCTTAAAAAACTCATCTTGGGTTGATTCTAGAGTTTTCTAGAAGGATTTGTGACGTGGATTGTTCACTCCAAAGTGGTTCATGCATCCCAAAAGAGAAGGAGCTAATCCCTTGTTAGGAGGAGCTATCCCTTTGAAGGAGGACTCTATCCCTTTGAAGGAGGAGCTGGTAACTAATCTCCATTGCACTATAAATTAAGGCATGGGGTCAGTGGCCAGGGAGGTTAGAAGCTGAACTTTTGAGGGTAAATGCTAGTGAAATCAAGACTTCCTATTTGAGCTTAAGAGGAGAGATTACATACCTTTTTTAGCTTCATTAGGGAGTGAGTGAAGCTTGTCAAAGTAGAGGAGACTTCTTGTTGGACCCTGGAAGGAGCTTGTACAGCGTCAAGGCAAAGGTTGTAAAGTTCGTTTCTTTTGAATTAATACAATCAAGCTCATTTTTCTCAACAAGTTTCTTATGCTATTTGTTTCATGGACTCCTTGACTTTCATGTTGAATATGTTTTATAATATTGGATATTTAGGTGCTATTTAATCATTTGCCTTGTTTGTGCTTGCAGGTTTGCGACGAAGGAACTTACTCGGATCAAAGGAGCGAAGGCATCTCCAAACTTGCGTTGGACATGAGGTAGGCCCTTAAACACACTTGTTTCCCATTACTTATAAAGCGCATTTGGAGAAAGATGGTGTTTGTTTGGTTTGTTTGTCATTAGGTCTTCATTAGATTCTAGGAAGGTCTATCTTGTCCGCAATATCAACTAATTCCGCGTGACAAAATGGTGACTCCGCTGGGGACTTGATTGTTTTCCTCGTTTTTCTTTGACTTGAGAAACTTGTCTTTTTGTTTCTGTTTTTGGCTTGTTGTGTGTGGCTTTGGGTAGACTTAGTTGATTTAGCTTTGTTTTTTGTTTTTCATTACTTTAGTTGAAGTCCGCATCCTGCACTTATATCACAGCGCGTACCTGTACGCACCTTGGTTTTGTGCACAGAGTGTACCCGCACCTGGGTAAGCTCTGCACCTGCGTACCCTGCTAAATTTTTGAAAATTTTGACTTTTGCTCTTTCAGTTAGTTTTATTTTGATTTAGTAGTTGTTATCCTCTGCCCATACCTGCATGTGACTTGTTGAAAGCTTTCCTTGGTTTAATTCCATTGGCATTCCTGTTTAAGCTTTTATCAATTGGGTCTTTTGAGTCTCTTTTTTGAGAAATTCTTAATTTGATTTCCTTTGGTCATTACTTGGAGGTTTGTTTCAGTCTTCTCAGAATTTTGCATCTTTTTGCTTTTGTTTCTGCAAAAAAATTTCCCCCTC
>APFE030248276.1:0-11464 GCA_000404065.3 Pinus taeda
AAACATAGAAAGTAGTTCATTGTCTTTACGTGTTTCGAATGACTGGTTGGTTGTCACTAAAGTCAATGATGACACGGGTATAGGATGACAGCTTGTTGGAAGCTGTTCACATGAAGCGAATGCATTGATCACGTTCAACAAAGGATACCCTAACGTCAATGTGACACTTAGGCATTTTCGAGTTTTTTGTTTTTTTGTTTTTTGTGTTTTCCAATCCAGCGAGGCAAGTTCCTTAAGTATTTTACACGTATGGATGAGTTTGGTTTGTGTGGAGCCTTTAATTCACATCGTGTTTAGTATTACATGCATATTTTATAGAAAATTAAAAAATTTATAAATTTTTGGAAAGCATGTATTGATATTTTTCATAAAAATATGAAGAATATTGTAAAGCATTGTTTTAAACATACATAATGGTTTCTCTTATTATGTAAACCTGAACAAGAAGATTTAAGAGAATTTTTTTGTTGGTGAAATTCTCATTCAAAGGTATATAAGAAGATCAATGGTCAAAGTTTGATTCTCAATATATAAATCTTCAACCTCTTCCAAAAACATATTAAATATTTTGTTTATAAAAATAAATTGGGACTAAAGTTTGATTTTCAATAGATAAGTTCCTAATCTCTTTAAAAATAATGTCTTTAATTTATTAAAAGCACCTTTACTTTGGTTAAAGTTTGATTTTCACTAAATAAGTTCTCAATTTGATTAAAAATAACGTCTTTAATTTATTAAAAGAAATTGGGAATTTTTCCTGTAATACCTATTATAGGAAATAATGCCATGGTTTACTTCATAGACAATGGATGTTAATTTATGTCCATGTCGCTTTTAGGTGATAGTGATTTGAATTTTATAAGTGATATTATATGGAAATAATGCAATGATTTACTTCATAGGCAATGGATGTTAATTTATGTCCATGTGGCCTTGAGGTGATAGTGACATAGATGTTAATTTATGTCCATGTGGCCTTGAGGTGATAGTGATTTGAAGTTTATGATTGAATCTAATTTTTTTAATTTTTTTTGGTTTTATGGATTTGCTTTTTTGTTTTTATAAGTTAAAGAGTCAATATTCAAATGAATTTGAATATAATTTATTAAGTAGTAAACTCTATAGCATAGCATTCGATGGATTCAAAGTCCCATGCATTTTAACAAACACAACTTTCTCCATGGAGCCAACGGATTAATAAACAAAATTTAATATGTTCTCTAGAGTCCATGGAATTTAGGTGCATAATCTAATTAATGTTTTCTATGCTAATGGATCATTAAACAAAACTTAATAAGTTATTTTGACTTCATGGATATCTGCATAATCTAAATTTTAATATTTTTTTATTGTTTTAATGTATTATTTAATTTAATTGGACATTTCACTTTTCATAATTTATTAAAGTTATTTTTTAAATTTGATAATTGACTCAATAGCATTGCATAATCTTTATAGCCCAATATTGAAATGAGACTTTTAAAGATTTTTTAAAGATAGACATAAAGTACACAAAGTCTTAACCTTTACTCAAACACACAAGATCTTAACATGGAATGATTTAACAATGCATCACACCATTTATGGTGTCATTAACCTCTTCTAAAATACAGAAGACCTTATCATGTAATGATTGTAAGACACAAATATTGGAAACCAAACTCAAACTTATATTAATTATTTCTCTCAATTAGTGATGTACAATGTTTACATATTAATACATACAAGAAACAATTGAATTAGTTTCCAGGTGTTCTTGGACTCCAATAACTACTCAAACTAACCCAAGTTTAATCTTGAGGATTAACTTTATAACATTCCCCACTTAATCCGAAGGGATGTAAAAAAGTTCAAGAATTAGAGCTCAAAATGCAAAACATGCATCTCAGCCAAGAATTGAATGTATCTCAAGAAATGGTTTTTAAGGATGACCAAAAACCAATATGGGAGAACTCAAGGTCTCAACGAACACCAACTCTGGAACCTTCATAGTAGTTCTCAGAATAACAAAAAATGTGGTTTTAAGGTGACCACAAACTCTAGAACTATCATAGCAGTTCCTCGAACAATTCCAAATATGGAAGTGCTCAATCAACTCAATCATCTCAACTCTCACTCACGCTCATTTGACATCTCAAACTCGAACCTGTAGCAAACCATCAACAATTCCCCCCTTGTCGGATACAGAGTGAGAAGTATTCTTCATCACTACATGGATGGCTATCACTCTCGAACATATTCTTCGGTATGACTTGTAAATCTTTTTGGTTGTTTTCATCCATTCCCAAGAAGCAACCCATATTTAGTTTAGCTTCTTTCCTGCATTAGTCTTCTTTCTAGAGCATCTATTTGTATGATGATCTCTCTTTCCATAATGCTCACATGGGTGAAGATCAAAACACTGATATTTCACATGTCCAACTCTGTAACACTGTTGGCATCTATCAACTTGTTCTGGAACAACACCATCCAAAAATTCAACATTTCGGAATTGTATAGGTTTAGCAAAATCTAGAATGCGAAAAGATAAATTCCTAATATCCTTGTTGTAACCCAACCTAGTTCTATGTTTATTGTGTCTAATCTCTTCCCATGGTCCTATAACAAGTTTCACGTCAAAACTTCTAACTGCATCCAAATCTTCTCTTGAAATCATTTCATTTTTCTTATCATTCTCTGACCGATAATCAGGTTCAAACAAATTATTGTTCTGAACAAGAATAGGTTCATAATTCTTCTTCTGTCATTCATGTAATTCATCTCACTAAAACTCGAACTCTATCTCCAAGAATTCAATTGTGCTTTTAGCATTTTGTAAGCATGATTGAATGTCATAGAACGTGTCCTTGTTGACTTGGACACTGTTATGAATAGTAGACAACATTAAACTTTTCAATAACCATAGCAAATCATCGACTTTCACCATTTCGTTTACAATCAAATTTGAAAAGGGTGTTGGCTACCACCGAGAATTGACCCAATTACAAAAAAAAATAAAATGATTAAACCAGGTGTTGGATTCAACCGATCATGCACCCACTAACAATACTTAAAATGTAAGATGAACAACGTTATGATAAAAGTGAAACTATAGCAAAAATTATGTCCTCTTAACAACTTCCAAAATTGTCTCCAAATAATTGAACTTGTGACCTTCAGTGTATGAAATAAGCTCTTCTAACCATAATACCTTTTCCGTTCTTGATTTTATATTTTGTAAATTCTATAATTAAAATCGATGCTCTAAAAAAATGAAAATCATTAAATCTCTGTGCAGTGAAACAGTTCTTCAAGAAGAAAATAGCAACTTTGAAATTCCAAGCTTCCTTTTATATGTTCCTTATTATGAAAACTCTAGAATTTCATCGAAGTTTGTTCAAAAGGGCTAAATGTTAAAAATTCCACCATTTCCTAGCCGGTTTGCGAGCGATTAGATATAAAACCATACCTTTGCATTTGCATGAATTTGTTTGACAATGAACTGAGATGTGATCAATGTAGTAAGCCCCCACTTCAGGGCTTATTGACGGAATTTCACAATGCCTCTCGTCGTAGGATTTGATGTCGAAAGGAGTGGAGAGACAATCGATTGTTTGCCTGCATTGAAAATATTCTAATAAATCTTTGTCGTGCCACTTCACACCAATCACAGAAGTAGCAAGTCTTCAAACAAAGCTTCAACACATTGCTTCAAGACAAAATTCACACACGCTTCAATGCGAGATAATTGTTAATGTGATTCAAATCTTAATTTCATTTTGGAAGTCTAAAATCATTCAAGGACATATAGATTTCTACCGACAACAAAAAAATGCATGCTAGACTTAAGGTACTCATGAAAATTGTGACATTAAGTCAGTAGCTTCAATTTGACTTTTACTGCGCTCTATTTTAACTTTTAGAGTTCTTGTGTTCATCTAGAGAGCCTCTCTTTCACAGATGCATATTATGGGTGCCACGTACTGCTTCAATGTTTATTGATGGACCTCATACAGAAACAATTGATTTGCAGACCTTTCTCCACACTTCCTTAGTCACTATGCTCTCTCGCTACGAACCTTATCGGCTAGTGTAGCGTCTTCGAGTGAGTGCATTCAAACGGTATTGCATTCACTATACAAAATCACAACCTAGTGGAGTTTCCAGGTTGGCCCATGCCAAAAACCCAAGACGATTTTTGGATACGAGTATTGGAATTATAATCTTGTTAAATTATGGTATGTTCTATGCTTAGTGTTGTTTACTTCAAATATTCTTATTAGCCATTCATTACCAATCACATAAACATAAAGTAAAGTGCAGATAGAACATTAAAAGATCGACATAAAACAATCCAAGAGAAGAGACACAAGATGTGGCTGCTATCCAGGGACAAACCCCAATGCAAGGAAATTCTTTGATCAATTCTTCTTTAATCTTCAATAGAAAAAACAGAGAGAAATAGTACAATTTAGAAATCTATAATTTTATAACAACACCAACAAACCCTAAATCAGCAAAGTCAAAGGTCAAAACATCCCCAGATTGACTTCTAGTCAACCTTGAAGAACTTGGTCTTCAACAGATAACTTCAGCATCCCAAAACAGTCCACAATACTTAGTTAAACAATAGTCAACATCTGGTCAAACCTGTGATAACTTCTTGACAACCAACGCAGGTCTAAGGAGTGGTCAAACTCTGTCAGAAGAGATTAACATAACTGCGGCTAGCCTAGGAGAGGTTGCCCAACCCAAAACGTGGTCAAGAAGGCCTCCACATTGGTCAACATAATCCAATCTACCCACCTACAACTAGGTCAACCCAAGTCAATGCTGCCCTAACCACAATTCAGCGTCTTCCTTCTTCAGCCACACGTGAGAGAGACAAAGGCTCTTCTAATGTGTAGGGGAGAGAGAAGATGTGTGGTGAGATGAGATGAGTTAATAATGACTCAACCTCACTTGTACTTATATGTTTTGTTGGGCATATGTACCACACATTTAGTTGTTGGTCGACCTTGACAATTTGTCAAGTAAGTATAAATAAATTCATATATCCATAAATACTTGTCAGAATCGGATGATCTTTAGATCAATCCTACACCTCTCAACAAGAGGAATCTAGGAAAAATATCAGTTGCCATTAATAAGGTGACCCACATGGAGTTTGGCGCTAGTTGCCAATTTTAACATATTTGTTCAGATAGGAGTCACATGAACCTCCAGAAGTAAAATTTGCATCAAATCTGTGCTACAACTGAATTTTGTGAAATATAAAATGTGCTCGCTACAACCGGGTCATTTATTTAGTACGAAATCCAAAAAAATATCTTTTGACCAGTCTTAGTCAAATTTTAACCATGCAATACCAACAACATCAAAAATTGCTTTTAGTGATAACTTCACATGTGAAATATGTGAAATCATGTAAATTGTTGTTGTAGCTTTTCCCAATGTCATGAGATTTTATAGTTTTTACTGTTCCAATTGCAAATCTGGTTGCTTGGTTGTTAATCCCAACATAAGAAACAAAGCCAACGACTTTACTATGATCAACTACAAATATGGACAAGTGACAAGGGTCCACCACGCACACTTTTATCTCAACTAGACATACATTCTCTCTCACCATAAAACTAGTGGCTCATCTCAATCAACAGGCTAATGAGAAACCCGCTTTGACATGCTTGGACTGTAGTGTTTATTGCCCTCGGCTACAACTAGACAAAATGCGGCTCCCCTTTACACATGTCTATAAAAATCACACAATTACTATCATTTATTATCAAAGTTATGTCAATCATATATAGCCTATGTGTAAGCCTTCTTTACAACAGTCAATGATGGACAATAACTCATGCAACAACCAATTTTCCTTATCTCTATTAAAATTTACCTTTCCTCCAATCAATAAATCACACCGTGAGAACCGTCTCTGATTCAGCGACAAGAATGAAAGACAATTTCTATCCTACTAGCATCCTTGATCTTCATTTACACGTCCAGAACTATCTCACTCCTTGTTCAACATTTGGACTAACACCATTCGCCCTAAGAGCGGAAACATCCATGGTCACAAAACTAGTGACTCACTCCATTTCACGAGAGGAGCTAAATTATTCTCACATTGTGCTCTGATATTCCTAGAACCACCGCTCTCATACGACTCTAAGACAAATATATTGGAAACCAAACTTAAACTTATATTAATGATTTGTCTTAATCAAAGATGTACATTGTGTACATATTAATACATACACGAAATAGTTGAATTAGTTTTCGGGTGTTCTTATACTCCAATAACTACTCAAACTAACCCAAGCTTAATCCCAAAGATTAGCTTTCCAAAAATGATTTAATAATGCACCACATCAATTATGGTGTCATTAGCCTCTAACGAAACACACAAGATCCTACCAAGGAATGATTTTATAATGCACCACATCATCTATTATGGTGTCATTTGTGACACTAAAGTGGGTGTTGTTTAATTATATCTTTTTGTTTATGCATCATGACATAAACATTTGTATGAAATTAACCAAAAAACACATGGACTCTGGAAATGAAACGTTACGCTCTAAAATGTTTCTCTTTCAATATTTAAGTTGTTTTATTTTTTTAAAGAAAAAAAAACTTTATCTTTATTCATTGAAAATGATAAAAATTACATTTTGTAGACACACGACCTCTGTATATGCATATAGTTGTCAAAATAAACATATAATATTTTAAATACAAAAAAATAAAAACATCAGAATTGTAGGGCAAACCCTCTATTTACAAAACAAATTTAACTAGAAGTTCTTGCATAAAAATGAAACATAGGTATTCATTGAAAGGTTGTTCAATGGGATCCCTTGAAGGTTTGTGATAATATGAATTATTGGACCCTTCTCATTCTTTTCTCATTAGCCATTGTCGTGGTTCAAGATCTAAATCAAGTTTGGATAATATGTCATCGTCTTAGTTCAGCTCCCTTTATAGATGATGATGCAAGGAGGAGGAGAATGAGTTTTTTTAATTGCAAAGCATTACCCAAAATAGGTGCAATAAGGACATTAGGCCTACTTATCAAGTTCGGACGAATTGGAGAAAAAAAATATGAAAATTTGACCATTCGATTCGTATATCGAATAATTCAGCAAAACTTCAATGTTGTTCATATGGTAAGTTGTTAATGGTCCACATGAAAGGAAATCTGGTTAAACTCAATCATGTTCAGAGTTTAACGGATATCCACGAATTTGTTAATGTCCACGTGAATGCATAGTGTCGTGTCCTCTAAACCCAAAATTATGGCGGTGGGGTGGGATCAAAACTATAACTTGGTGGGAAAATTCTTGTGTTTTTTTTTTCAATTTTGTTGTTTCCTTTTAATGTTTGGAAATAATTTGAAACTCCTGCGTTAAGTTTTTCATTTTCATTGTTTCATTTTCCGCTTTAGAAAGAATTTGAGGTGAAGTCACCTATTTCTATGTTGAATTGAATTTTTAAACATGTTTTGGTTAAGGAGAAATTTTATATAGGTTTTTAATATTTAATGTTTAAATGCGTATTAATTAAAAATTGAATTTACACAGATTTTAAATTAGGGATGAATTTTGGATTAATGTTTTGAGTTTTGAAAATAAGTAAATTTTGGAAAGAAGAGTGAAACTTTTGTTTGATGAATGGTAATTTTAAAATTGTTTATATAATTTCAAAATTAATGGGAAGAAAATGAGCAAAAATAGTTTTTCTTACTCTTTTTTTTTTTATATATTTCTACATATTTAAGATTTCTAATGTCAAATTTTTCATTCTCATAAAATTTGTATCCAAACTTGGTAACTATGATATTAGGACATACAAATTGAGGTTGCAGGTAATTATATTTCAGAAAAAATGATAAGACGAGATGTGCTGGGCAAGCCCATAAGAACCTAATTGCGACCAAAGACATTTATAGGTCCATTTCCATACCAGCTACTCCTTCTGCGGAGCTATCCTGGTTCTACAAATCCTGGAAATGGAACTTCACATTGAAGCTTAAATGTTTTGGTTGGTTGGTATTGAATCACAAAGTTCTCACTTGGAAGAATTTAGTTCGCAGAGGTTTCATTGGTCCTAGCATTTATATGTTGTGCAAGAAAAATTCGGAAGATGTTGAACACCTCTTCATGAACTATCCATTTTCCACAGAAATTTGGTACACAGTCTTTAGTTTATTCCACATTGTCGGGGATTCGAAGCATAGTTCATTATTGGCAGGTTTTAAGCATTGGTTTCAGTCACAACAAGCTTTTGGCACCCTACCTTTTTTCATCATTTGGGGCTTATGGCACTACAGAAACCTTATCTATTTGAAGATAATCAATTTGATATTAGATATACTGCTATGGGGATTGTTTCTCATTTTTATGAAACAGGCCCTATGAAACAGATTAAAAAATATAGAAAGGTCATATCGCAGGACATCTGGAATGATCATCCGATGGGATTTTTCGATGGGGCTTGCAAATCTGCACTGTGTGGATGTGGTGCACTTATTGCTAATGAACCCAGTGAGTTTTATCATTTTTGGTGGGAGGGTTGTTCAGGTTCCAACAACAGAGCGGAAATCATCTCACTTTGGGGGCTACTATTCATTGCTAGTTGGCTCAACATCCACAATATGCATATTTTCGGGGACTCTAAAGGATGCATCGATTGGGTAAAGGGATTTTCCAGCCTCATCCTCTGACCTATTGGATGAAGCGCGTTCGTATCTTGATCAATTCATTTCAGGGCATTGATTTCAATCATATATATAGGGGGCAGAACCTCATCGTTGATATTCTCTCCAAAAGAGGCATTTAAGCACCTCCTGGAGTCATCCATTATGCTGCTTTCAACCAGGACTCCATATTTGATTTCGGCTCTATTTAGATCTCATAAATTGGACTGACATATGTCTCTTGTTTTTTTTCTCCCTTCTTATTTTTGTAACAAAGCATTTCTGAACAACAAATGAACTTTGAGTGGATGATAGCACAATAGTCTATTTTTTTGTTTTATTTTCTTTTGGGTTTCTTGCTGCTAAGTTTTAGTACTTATCCTGGAAGAGAATCAAGTAACGTAACTTCCTTTAGTAATAATAAAGAAAGCGTTTTTTTCCACTGAAAAAAAAACCTATGATATTAGGACAAGACTAAATATTGTTCATTCAATGAACCATAAAGATAGAGTCACCAAAGATTTGAATATGAGAGACCCTATGATCTAAAGCTAATATAATGAGTGCCAACATTGTTTGAACTTAGACCAAAACCTATAGAGATTTGATAGGAATGAGAAACGAAAATAGCAGTAGTTTAAACATGCTGCTTTTTTGCCTAGAAAATTATGAAAATTCCGGCAATATTTTGATAAATTGCGGTTGTAAATCCAGGTTACAGTTGCTAAAATTTAAAATTTTGGGTGTTCCATAAATTTTGATGGCGCTGAATCCATTTCCACTTTCAAAAACATGATTTTAAGACTGTTTCTGCAAAACTGGCTGAATTCTTTTTGCCTAAATTCAGCAAAAAGATATGGAGAATGAAGCCGCATTCGCTCTTTTGACTCGAATCTATAAAGGCCCGATGGAAAAACGCCCAGGGATTCGAATGGTCGAGCTGTTCCGCTTCAATAAATCGGACTCTGCGAACATCTTTATCGTAGGGATGCTGGCTAAGAATAGCAATTGCTTCAGCAATGATATTTCTGGGTATGGAGGCCTCATCTTGAAAATTAGCGTGGTTCCTCGCTAAGCATACACCCCGACAGATAATCAGGGGGGGCCTTTGAACATACAGGATGAGGGGATAGATAGCCATGTTTTCCAAGCCTCCTCAATCGATTTTCCTTTGCATTGATCTATTTGTGATATTGCAGACCTACAAGCAGACCAAACTTGTTGACAAAAAGGGCAGGCAAAGAAGAGGTGAGTGCCAGATTCCTCATCGGCATTAGGTAGGGAACACCATCCTAGAACTTGAGCAAACGTCTTTTGAGGAACATCCGAGATTGGAACCTGGTTCTCAATGATGCATCATGTGAAGATTTTTGACTTAGGGGGACGATGATATTTCCAAGTACTATGTGTCCCAACATGGGAGTATAGACGCACCAGACTAACTCATCATTCTTGTCAGTTATATGAATGTGTCCAAAAAAGGGACCATTGAAATAGTTTCACGGTTTACCATGTATTTACAGATTGTTACAAATCTTAACAATTCAAAATCGCAGATACCATCGATCACACAGTCTCCTCGATTGTCTCCAACTTTGACTGCCATTGGATTCGACCTCTACCACTTGGATTTGAAATTTGAACATTAGGGAGCCTCGGCATATCAGAAACGGACGACGAGGAGCATTCCTCTCCATATTTTTCATTCTCGTTACCAATATCAAACAAGGGCTGCACTTGCTTTTGAGTTTGACCAAACACAAATGATAATCTTCTAATCCGCCTCCTGCTCTTCTGGGCCGATTGCCAAGCACTGCTGATCTTGAAAAGAAAAGAAGCCATGTCTGAGTCTGTCAACACAAACTGTAATTTCCGCCGAGGAAGAAGAAAGTAGAGCTGTCCAGTCTCCAATTGATCATCATCATGTAGAACCTGTGAGATGTTTTGACCTACATAAAGACCGTCTGAATTACAGATAAAGTGGTTCGGATAATCTTGCAGAATCTCCCGGCTTGTCATCCCTTCAAAGAATTCCTGGATGCTCCCGTCCATAATTATGAGCTTTGCAGTAGCTGCTGGCACAGAAGAAATCCCAGTTGAAGAAACGCAAATCCCCATGTTTACAATTGACATAAATTTGCATTACAAACATATATTAGAGGCGTGCAGCTTGAAGATTTTTGTAAATATTGACCTGTATGTGTATGGAGTCGGTTAAGCCAGTAACTGCATTTTATAGGGGCGGTAGCCAAATTATCAGACGGCCGGTCATGGCGTAAATGAGCGCGTTTGGGAGGGTTCATGATCGTGTGATTGTGACAGCAAAGAAATAAAGTAGTTGATTGTCTTTACGTGTTTCGAATGACTGGTTGGTATAGGATGACAGATTGTTGGAAGCTGTCAAAAGTCCTCTGATCACATGAAGCCAAGGCATTGATCACATGTTGAACAAAGGATACCTTAATGTCAATGTGACACGTAGGCATTGTCGAGTTTTTAATTTTTTTGTGTTTTCCAATCCAGCGAGGCAAGTTCCAAGTATTTTACGAGTATAGATGAGTTTGGTTTGTGTAGCCTTTAATTCACGTTGTGTTTAGTATTACATGCATATTTTATGGAAAATTAAGAAATTTATTAATTTTTGGAAAGCATGTATCGATATTTTTCATAGAAATATGAAGAATATTGTAAAGCATTGTTTTAAACATATAGAATGGTTTTTCTTATTATGTAAACTTGAACAAGAAGATTTAAGAGAATTTTTTGTTGGTTAAGTTTTCATTCAAG
>APFE030248279.1:0-16270 GCA_000404065.3 Pinus taeda
AATACCATAATCTTAATTTCATGAACAAGAATCATTACAAAATTATGTATTATAATTAGATTACATCCATTGTTTTTAACTATTTATCATTCATAACACTAATATTTTAAAATTTCCATCAACACATTCCAAAACTTACTACTAAAATAAATACTTGATGAATTGTATTAAACTTACTCATACTTATATCAAAATATTTGTTCACTTAAAATAAAATAAATATAAATTTATTTTACTTTTTACATAAAAGTTTGTCATAATTTTTTTTTTAATAACTTAAAATGTCTCTAAAATTATATGTAATTTAACCAATAATCTACACTTTTTTTAAACACTAAATATTCTCATTTATTTAATGACATAAATTTTATTGCCATATATAAAATCCAAAATCTTATTACTATTAATTAATTTACCAATAATAAACACATGACACTTATAAATACTAATGACATAGAGTGATACATCATATAATGGGAGACTTGATTGTCTGTGAAGCTTGAATGAACTAGAGATGAAGATTTATCATGTGTGGCTAAACTTTTATTAGATTAATGCCTCCCACCATGTGCCACAACTTGAGATAAAATCTACACTCCAAACAAGAAAGAAAATGGAGGAAAAAATTGAGGTATATCCATTTTAAGGCAAGGAAAAATTAAATCCTCCTTTTTCATTTCTTATAAGTTTATTAATCCAATAATGCCACATCATTTACATCATGGTTCATGGCCCATTTCAATTGAAATAAAAGGAGCACTACAATATGTATTTTTTCCTAAGGTTAACCAATTTTATAGGAAGACATATTTTTGATTGCTCTATCAATTTGTATATTTTGAATTATATGTCCCAAAAATTAATTCTCAGTGGTTCTCTAAATTCTTTTCTCAGAAGAAAAAATATTTTATATCTTTCTATTCATATTAAGTTATAGATACATTATAGTTTTCATTTTACATGGATACATTACAATTCCATTTTACCATGATCACGATATGAGCTTCATGTGAAACACTAGTAGCATACTAATCTTATTATGAGGAGAACAATTACAAAATACATTAACAATATATTACAAAAACTAACAAAATTTGATGTCAGGTCCATGGAGCCTTTCTAGAATGATGGGTCCTTTTTAGTTGTTTAAAAATGATCAAAATTTGCTTCTATTTTGTTGTTAATTAATATTATATTTCAATAACATTTTGAATTTTCTTCAATTTCTTTTTCCATTTTGTTTTGGCAGGGGCTCTCTATTGAGTAGTATTTAAGTTTGAAGAGATGGTCTTAATTTCAAATGAAATAATATATATTCATCTAAACCAATAAATATTAAAGGTTATTAAAAAAATTATACTTGTATTGACCACTGTATATTAAATAGACCCCTCAAAGAATGTCAAAATGAAATAGTGTCCTAAATTTTTAAAATCTTAACAATTTAAAAGCTATCTACATTAAAATCACAATGAAATCTCAATAAAACATAGTAAATAAGAAAACATTTTTCTCAAATTCCATTTAAAAATATAATCATATGTTTCTTTTATTCATTTGATGATATTCAGAAGTATTTGGATTTACATCATTGAAAATATAATCTATCTGTCCAATGGAAAAGGCTTTCTGTTTTTCATTTATTTCCATATATCATAAATAACGTTCCAATCTGCCTCTTTTAAAGCATGTAGACCACTAAGAGACAAAAACATTAAGGTCTCTAGCTCTTAATGAAAGTCTTGAGCTACCATCATTGGTATTGAGCCATTGTTTTAGGCTTTAGGCTTACATTATTTTTTGGCTGGTCATAAACTTATGGAAGAATTAATTGTTTGTTAATTAAGAGCATCCAATTAAAACTTTGATTTAAATTTCTTCAGTACACTTCTTATGAGAAAAAATTAAATTGGTTGACCTAGGGATTGGATTTTATCTTTCAAACACAAACCACAACGTATGTTCTATAGGTTTCTTTGGTTTTTTTTGTTTTTTCTAAAATATAATAGGGAAGTTATTCCATGTCATTTAATTTGTTTTGATTTTAATATTTAAAATTAAAATGATTTGATCTAGGATTTCACATTGATTATTATTGTCAAAATCAATATATCTTATTTATAGTGATGTAATATTAAAATTCTTGAAATGGGGTATGAATTTTATTTGTGATGAACAAAAATAATGCAGAATATATAATTTATTTACGTGATTTTAGTTAAATAATTAATATAAAATCTTCTTCTTCTTTTCCCATTTTCATAATTCATCTTATAATGTTTTCTTTTACGAGATATCAATGGTCAAATTAATTTATCATGTAAATTAATCTTATTAAAATAAAACTAATAACAAAAAAGGTTAACGTGAAGATCCTATAGGTTCTAAGTGTTTGAATCGAGATTTGATACAAAATGCAATCATCAGAAATAATTAATAATTAAAATAGAAATATTCAACTCATTACAATATAAGTTACAAAAAAATGAGAAGTAAAGACTTATTTGTAAAGCGAAGATATCTCTTACTGCATATTTTGAACTTGTTTTTCTTCTTGGATCTTGTTGGCCACAACAGCACTTTGGAGATGACTCTCCATCCAATTGTAGGCTCAACTGCATAGAATCTTTATAGAGTTGGCCACCTGAGAGCCCTCAATCAACTATTATAGCTAGTTTATATTTTTTCTTCAACATTCTTCTCTAGAAATAATGAATGGCTATATTCTACCTTTCATCCATTAAATAGAATGAGGATTGGATGGGAATCTATGTGACACGATGCTAACTTCTATTTTTCTTTTCCTAAGCTTTCTTAATTCAATTTTTTTTCTTAATTTATTAATGTTTACTTTCTATTAACTTATTCTTACTATTTTTATAGCTTATTTTTATTTACCTATTAGAGATTTCACTTTGTTATCTATTATTTTATTTATTTACTATTATTATCTTTCTTTATTATTTGTTATTTTATTTATTTATTACTATTATCATCATCATGTATTTATATATTAATATTCATTATTATTATTATTAGAAATATTATTTTTTGATCTATTAATATGGGGCATTACAATTGAAAAAATTGTATGAGTTGAGAGCAGAAATATCTAGGTACACACAGAAGTCACTTCAATTGTTAGAAGGTAGCGTGCTTTATATGTTCTTTGCCATCTTCCATGCCAATGCCCAATATTGAAATCGAAACTCATTTTATGGTAATATTCATATGATTTCCATGTCTAAAATAGGTGTTGCAAATTTTGGGTTCTTCACCCTTTCACATATATCTATTCCACAAAAACAATAAAGGAACATGTATGCCATTTTGCGGTCCTCTATATAGTCACTCTAGTTACTTGAATATTGGTAAATACAATTATAACATTTTTCTGTATAGTATCTGCATGGATGGTTATGTTTATAGAAACTTTAACAACAAAAACCTATCATATATTTGTTGTCATCCATGAATTCATGGGACAAACAAAAGGGTTCATAAATAGGTATAAGTCCTCATTTTTTAGTGCAAATTATTACTTTCAGGAACACTTCATTGACAAAGAGTTCTTTATGATTTGTATTTGTGTATGCAATACAAAGTTTGTCTACTCGTGATGATTTTTCAATAAGCTATAACTTGTGTAGACCACCTGGTCATAAAAAATTCCTTTCATTGGGTGTACCTCTAGATGTCCCCTTGGGGCAAAAATAAAAAATGATTAAGAAATTCCATGCTTCTGCTAAATGTTTGGTGCAATGTTTAAACATAATAAATGTATTTTCTTACTAATAATATTGATGTGATGTTCAATATTTTAACAATTACGATTCTAATGAAGAGAAACTTAAATACCATGTACTATTACATGGCAATATGATTTTAAATCAAGAAAATGTTATTAAATGAGAAAATATCATAGGGGAAACATACCAAGCATGGTTGAATCAACCACTTATTTAATTTCCACTACATTCAAAATCACCAATTCATAACGTCTATAATAACATAAGTTCTTCACATGTTAAGGATGAAGGAAACTCTATAGAGATTGGTATGGATGATTTTGTATCTAATACCCATGCCATGGAGGGAATATTGGTACATGCATTCGAACATAATGAACTAGGGTATGACATTGATATTGCCAATACATTCTTCCAAATAATGAATCTACTTCCACCTCCTCATTTCTAAAAATAAGTATACTTTCCAATATTGTTTAGACAATATTTTGATGACACACCATCAGACTTCCAACACCTAATAAATGGAATATTCATCGAAACAATTTCATCATACTATTGGTAACCACATATTTTCGTCATACATTCAACGTATTTACACATCATAGTGTTTTTCTCACTTGTGACCCAAATCCCATCACTAGTATAATGACATAATCATTGACTTTTTGTCGTAGATGTGATGGACATTTGATAGACATATCATCAAACTTGTGATGAATTAGTCGTAAGAAGTTGTTGTTGCCACAACCCTAATGAAAAAACGTCCCAACTTCTTCAAATTATGTGCACAAGTGCAACAATACGATATTCCCAAGTTCAATGGGCTATAATCACAAGTTCAAAAAATACTACATTGTAATTCGAACGAATAGGATATATTTTTTCTCTTTAAAAACCAGCATCATGTTGTCATAAATGTGACGATCCGAACACTCGAGGTTCGTCAAACTGTGGTCACAAGTTCATTGAATGATATGTTCCAATTAAAATAAATAGGGAATATTATCCATAAACGAACATAATGTTGTCACAAGTGTGACAATCTAGACATCCCGAGTTCATGGGAGTGAGGTTACAAGCCCAGTAGGCCATACATCACACTTCTAAAAAACATGGCATGATTTGTAAAAGAAAATTCCAAATAAAACTTAGTCAAGATATTCATATCACCATTGATTTAGTGAAGACTTGGATGTTCTCATCTATGGCCTTCACTTTCTTGATAAGTTATAATTTTTTACTCTCTTCTACCACATTCACTTTAACTATTATGTAGAAGTGGTGATAAGGGAGTTTCTTTATAAATTTACTTTTTTATGAAAACCAAAACTATTGTCATATAGGTATACTATATGTATATCAAATAACCTCTTAACATCGTAGCTATTTTTGCTGCAAAAAAGTAGGAATTCCCCTTTTGTCTTACCATGCCTAGGCCTTGAAGCCTTCACCTTATCCCTCTTCTCTTCATCTTCTTCCAATGCTTTCTTCTCTCATCTGCATATATTTTTTCACTTCTCAAAGTGATTCCACGCCTCCTAAGAAAGGATGTCTTCCAATGATTTTTTTTTGCCATTTCTCCCTCCTTTCTGAGTAGACTTGGGTTTCTTGTTTCTTAGTCAAGTTCCTTCCTCCAACAAGAAAAAATTCCCTATTTGTTTGATATTTAATGGCTTGTGGTTATTTTATGTGAAATTATTAACCATCAAGTTGATTGCATTTAGTTTCACACCAAAATCAATGGAGTTCCACCCTTGATATTATTTGAGTTATAATTTGTTGGGTTTGATATAACTTAAGCGCTTTTTTTCTATGTTGTCCATGGACTCCAGAGATTCGTGACCACTACATCCATAGAATATTTATAACATGAAGATCCACCTGAAGGGATCACTTCCTGTCGGCTCAACCATGGAGCTTGACCTGGAGGGTTTTGAGAGAATTGAACTTGTGACCTCTCATCAGAAAATGTGATTTCAAATTGTGAGATTGTTGGTGTGATTATAGCTTTTAGTGTAACATTTGATGCATCTAAGACAGCTTGGTGAGCTTGAAGAGATGCCTTGAAAACCTACAATATTGTTGACCAAAAATTGTAGATGGCAAATGCTCTAGTTAGGATCTAGAAGGACCTATATTGCCTTTTCTAAGGTGCACTAGAAAGACACGTTGTATAACATATAATGTCTAAGGCATTGTATTTTATCTTCATTTATGTTGTAATAATAACTCTACCCTTGTTGTCTAAAATTTTGTGATGTATTTCTAAGGATTTCACGTACATTTTGATTTATAATAGACAAATTAGGTATTTGGGAATTGAGAGTGATGGGGGGATGGTTAAAGCCACCATATGAGCTTCCAAAATACATGGAATCTCAATATTCCTTGTATAAACCATGGTAAATCCATGATTTATAATAGATAAATTAGGTATTTGAGAACTGAGACTGATGGGGGGGATAGTTAAAGCCACTATATGAGCTTCCAAAATCACATTGAATCTCAATATTCTTTGTATCAACAATGATAAATACATTAGCATGTTCAACAACAGTTTTGTTTTGAATACTTAATGTTATATTATGTTTTAATTTAATTATCACACAACATTCACAATTAACATCGGTTGAATTCTTTTTTATTGAATATGTAAATATTAGTGAATGTTGTATTTTTCAAACTTCATACAGATTTTATAAAATTTAATTCAATATTAAAAATATATATTTAATATTATTATTTATATTAATGTATTTTTAATTACAAATACAAATATTAAAACTACATTAAACTTAAAATAACGTTTATAAAACTATTATTTATATTACTAATAAAATAAATTTAAAATAGTCTCAAAAAAGAAAGTTTAATATCTAAATATGAGTGAATGTTGTATTTTTCAAATTTCGTACAGATTTTATAAATTTTATTTTAATATTAAAAATATATATGTTATCTTATTATTAATATTAATGTATTTTTAATTACAAATACAAATATTAAAACTACAATAAGGTTTATAAAACTATTATTTTTATTATTAATAAAATAAATTTAAAATCATCTTAATAAAAGAAAGTTTAATATGCCTATGACCACATGTAATAATGTTCTTATGTTCTTCCAAATGGTTCTTGTTGAAGTTTGTTATGAGAATTTAGCTACTGTAAGCTACAATTAGTTTTGAAAAGTTTTAATGCAATAGAATTGCAATGCAGTACAATTGTTAAAGAATAGCTCACATAGTGCAGGAACGAGTTTAAAATCTAGGTTTTGAGTTTTAGATTGAAGTGAAGTTTCCTATGAGAATTTAGCCAATGTACACTACAACTCTTCTTGCAAAATTATAATCTAATAAAATTTCAATGCAATACGCTTGATATAGAATAACTAACATAATGTACGAATCAGTTTCAAATTGAGGTTTTGAGATTTAAATTAAGGTTTAATTAAAATAGCCAAATCAGTTTCAAATTTAGGTTTTGAGTTTTTTACTAAGGTTTAATTAAAACTAACCAAGGTACATACATACCTTATAAAGCTGGTAGTAAACAACTCTTTGTTTTGAGTGATTGAAGATTTTTTATAAAGAAAGTTTGGTCTCTTTGGATATTACAATAATAATACAATAATAATAAAATTAGTAAATTTTATATTAAGAATACAAATATTAAAAAACAATTAATTAAGATAATAAGTACTAGGAATCTTTACCTTTGAATAAAAATGAGCATATTTAAGCATAACTCCACCCTATAATATTAACAAGTATATTAAATCATAATCAATAAATATATTATTAGTAACATAAACTTTATAAAATAAGCTTAATAAATATGTGCTATAAAATTAGGTTTATTATTAATATATTATTATCTATAAATACAAATATTACACATATATTAATATGTAAAAAGATTACACATTATTAGAAATATTAATAATATTAATAATAACTAAGCTATAATATTAACATTAATAAAACTTAATTAATAATATTTATGTATTATCATTAATATTCATAAATAATGTTCATAATAGTTACATTTTAGACATTAACAACAACATTAATAAAATATAATATTTTCAATATAACATTAATGTTATTAATAATAAGGTTAACATATTCTTAATAATTTCGTATAATAATTATTTATGTAATAATATTATTAAATGTAACAATTTAATATTTTTGTTAACTAGGTGAGATTGTTAATGTGGCTAACATAATCATTAATGGTTAACATTAATAAATCAATCTTATTAAACATTGACAAACTTATTAAATAATAACAATTATAGTAGGCCTTAATTAATCATTTATTAATTTATTAAACCACATGAAGTATTAATAGTTTGATTATTAACTAATACATAAAACCATAATTTATGAATATGAATACTATTGACTATTTATTAAAATTATTACATTGAAGCCTTAATACAAGTAATATAAATAACAACATTTTTTTTTCATATAGTAATCAATATAATATATACTAATATTAATGTTAATATAATAATATTACTATTATCATTAATATTAATATTACTATTAACATTGATATTAATGTGTGCCTCTTACTCTAAAATATTTGTTACAATTTAAATAGCCATGCCCATTAAAACATGTGTCTTGCAATGGAGTAGAACTTTTGAGGCCATAGTTATACCACACCCTAAAAATTATTTAGGTTTAAATTTTAGTGTCAATATAGTATGATATAGTTTTGATGTTTATGTCATCTAATAAAACCTTGTATATATAACCTTATATATATATATATTGTGTACTTTTGCAGCCATAGTTGTAACCCACTCTAAAATGGTTACTATGTTACTATGTACATATATTGTAGATATATTCTTGAACGATTGTTGGAGTTTTGGAGGCATAGCTGTAACACTTAACTTTTCATTTGATGACATGTTTTAAATGACAATTTTTAACTTTTAAATATAAAATTATGTGTTTTAATATAATATAATATGACACTTTGTATATATTATACATATATATTTATTTTATAAGAATCTTTATATATTATACATATGAAATGATTTCATAAGAATATGGCAATGAATGTTGTAATTTTTTTAGTGTAATATGAGATTATAAAATAATGTAAATCATGGTAAACCATAATGGTTTTGTATTTAGTAAAATGTTTATTATATTAGACTATTTTAATTCCGTGATACTTTTTTATGTTTTCAAAGTTTTAATATGTAAGTGGTTAGGTTTTATAAAAAAATAGGTTTGGTTTTAATATAATATAATGTGTTTTGTTATTAAATTTAGATTTAAGTTTGTTATTATGTTGTAGTTTTTAGTTTATTATTATTACTAGGTTTATGTTTTTCATGATTATTTTAATTTTAATATTAATATTAATTGTCAATCATTATCAAACCACATTAGATAAATGTCGTCAAAACTTGGTAGACAATTTTTAAATGTCAAATTTTGTCAACCCTACATTGACTATATTTAACAATATTCAACTTGGTGCCATAGTCAAATATAGTCAATCCTTCAAAAGTCAAAATAAACAACCATAGTCAACCATGTTCAACTGTAGTCAAACAATCATTAACCATAGTAAAAAAATATTTGGTGATGTTTAACAATAATTACACATTATCAGCCATAGTATAACCATGGTGATCAATTTGGTTTACTATGACTGACCATAGTTATGTATGGTTACCATGGTCTATGATTGTTAACCATAGTTTACTGTATTTAGCATGGCTGGTGATCCAGTTGGATATTGGTGGCCACCTGCCTATTCCACTTGGACTCCAACACTATCTCTTTCAGTTTTTTGGGTTCCTTAATTGTAGCACAATTTACTATTTCTGGCAGTTTCTCGAGCCTTGAACTTCTAGAGCCGTTTTGAGGCCCTAAACAACATTTTTAGGGAAATCAGAGAGACCATTATATCCCAAAATGGGCTAGCCAACATTCTTTTGACATCATCTTCGAGATATTAAAAATGAGCTACTATGATAGTCAAACAAAGATCATATGCCAAAGTTACGACCCCTGGAAGTTGATGTACCAATTTACGCCAATGGGGCCCATAGTTTTGGCGCTTCATGTCCTAGGGTTAGGTTTTTGGATGTTTAGTGTTTTCCATTATATCTCAATAACAAATATGTATTCAAACCTCATTGTAACACATTTCAGAGGCATGTAGTCTCCACATCTCTTCTTAGAGATAAGCTCCCATTGCCCAAGCTAGTTTATTTCCATTTTGTATGTAAACATATTTCAATTCTTTGATATTAATGATATGAAGTTTTATTTATTCTTAAAATCTATCTTTGTGTCTATATTTTTATTTTGTTGCATTCTTTCACATGTTTGGATCATCATAACATGCACTAGGAGAAAAAGCGCTCTTCCCTAGGACGACTACAAGCACGTCATAGTCTAATATGTTGAGTGGTTGTATTGAGGGATTCTTTATTGGAGAGTGCAATACTTGGAGTTTGTTTTGAATTAGGACATGTTGAGGAAAATTAAAGTTTGGATCCTCTTTTAGAGAGCACAAAACCATGTCACGAGGAGTGCTTGAAATGTGGATCCTGAGCTTAAAGACCACGCCACATTGGAGGTGGCTTCCAACCACCACATGACACTTCTACATATTCACTAGACTATCCTAATGTGGATATAATATAATAAATTAGATTAGGTTGTTGCACACTTGATCCATTTTCTATCATTTTCCTAAGTGACCTATCTTATAAAACTGGGAGAGTGTCCTCATTCTCACAACTTAGCCACTAGATCATCCATATCTTCTTGATGTAATCATATTAGGCCCTTCTTTGGTAATGAGAGGGTTAATGCTTTGGTGCATTATTGGGAACTAGGGTTTGTGTGAGATAAGATTAAGATATGAAACCATATAAAATAATGGAGCACTTAATGCTAATGGAGCTCGCGTCATGAAAGTTTAGATAAATCTTGTTTAGGGTTTATGGTTTAGGGTTTAGGGTTTAGGGTTTGGGATTTAGGGTTTATTGTTTAGGTTTTATAACACCTTAGGAAATTATTTTAATAAACACTTAAATAAAAGCTACAAATTATAATAAATAGATCATAAAATTCTTAGGTTTTAGGGTTTGGGGTTTGGGGTTTGGTGTTTAGGGTTTAGTATTTAGGCTTTAGGCTTGAGGGTTTATAACACTTTAGTAAATTATTTTTATAAACACTTAAATAAAAGTTACAAAACACTTGTTAAAATGCTATAAAATTCTTTGGGTTTAGGGTTTAGGGTTATAACACTTTATTAAATTCTTTTAATAAACACTTTAAAAATTTACAAAATTAAAATGTTATAAAATTCTTAGTGTTTAGGGTTTAGGTTTTGAAATTTAGGGTTTATAATTTGAAATTATATAAAATTCTCATGGTTTAGGGTTTAGGGTTTATAACACTTTAGTAAATGCTTTCAATAAACACTTAAAAAAGTGAGAAAACACTTGTTAATATGTTATAAAATACTTAGGGTTGAGAGTTTAGGCTTTAGGGTTTTGGGTTTTGGGTTTAAAATGCTATAAAATGCCTATGGTTTAGGATTTAGAGTTTATAACATTTGAGTAAATGCTTTTGATAAACACTTCAAAAAAAGTTACAGAAAGGTTGTTAAAATGTCATTGAATGATTAGGATATAGATTTGGGGTTTGGGGTTTAGGGTTTAGATTTTACGTTTTGGGGTTTAGGGTTTACGGTTTTGTGTTTAGGGTTTAGGGTTATAACACTTTAGTAAATTGTTTTAATAAACACTTAAATAAAAGTTACAAAATTCTTTTTAAACTATTATAAAATTCTTAGGGTTTATGGTTTAGGGTTTAGGTCTTGGGGTTTAGGGTTTAGGGTTTAGGTTTTGGGGTTAGGTTTTAGGGTGTATGATTTAAGGTCTATAACAATTTGGTAAATTCTTTTAATAAACACTTAAATAGAAGTTACAAAACGATTTTAAAAATGTTACAAATTTCTTAGTGTTTAGGGTTTAGTTTATAGGATTTAGGGTTTAGGGATTATTATTTAGGGTTTAGGATTTAGTGTTTAGGGTTTGGGGTTTAGAATTTAGGCTTTTTAAAACATTCTTAAGTGGTTTAATAAACACTTATAAAAGGTTACAAAACACATTTCAAAAATTTATTAAATGATTAGGGTTTAAGGTTTAGGGTTTGGGGTTTAGGGTTTAGGGTTTATGTTTTATAACACCTTAGTAAATTATTTTAATAAACACTTAAATAAATGTTAAAAATTTATTTTTAATAGATCATAAAATGCTTAGTTTTTAGGGTCAGGGTTTGGGCTTTGGGGTTTAGTGTTTAGTGTTTAGGGTTTAGGATTTAGGTTTTATAACACGTTTGTAAATTATTCAAATAAACACTTAAAATGTTACAAAATGGTTAGGGTTCAGGGTTTATGGTTAAAAAACTTTATTAAATGCTTTTTATTAACACTTAAAAAAGTTACAGATGTATTTTCAAATGTTATAAAATTCTTAGCGGTTAGGGATAGGGTTTATGGTTTACGGTTTTGGATTTATAATAGATTGATAAATTATTTTAATAAGAATATAAGAAAAAGTTACAAACCACTTGCTAAAATTTTATAAAATTCTTAGGTTGTAGGGTTTAGGTTCTATAATTCTATAAAATGCTCAAGGTTTAGGGTTTAGTGTTTATAACACTTTAATAAACGCTTTTAATAAACAATTAAAAAAAGTAAGAAATCGCTTGTTAAAATGTTATAAAATACTTAGGGTTTATATTTTAGTCTTTAGGCTTTAGGATTCAAGGTTTTGGGTTTAAAATGTTATAAAATGCTTACAATTTAGGATTTAGGGTTTATAACATTTTAGTAAATGCTTTTAATAACCACATGAAAAAAAGTTACGAAAATCCTGTTAAAATGTCATTGAATGCTTAGGGTTTAGGTTTAGGGTTTAAAATGTTATCAAATGGTGAAGGTTTATGGTTTAGGATTAACAAGGCCTTTGTAAATTCTTTTTATAAACACTTAAAAAAATTACAAAACGGTTCTTAAAATTTTATAAAATGCTCAGCGTTTAGGGTTTAGGGTTTAGGTCTTATAACACTTCAATAAATTCTTTTAATAAACACTTAAAAAAATGTTACAAAATTTTTTTAAAATGTTATAAAATGCTGAGGGTTTAGGGTTTAAAATGTTATAAAATGTTAGTGTTTAGAGTTTAGGGTTTAGGGTTTATAAAGCTTTAGTAAATCCTTTAATAAACACTTAAGAAAAGTTACAAAACACTTGCTAAAAAGTTATAAAATGCTTAGGGTTTAGTTTTGAGGGACACACTACTAAATTCTTTTAATAAACACTTTAAAAAAAGTTACAAAACTCTTGTTTAAGTTCTATAAAATTCTTAGGGTGTAGGTTTTACGGTTTAGGGTTTATAACAATTTAGTAGATTCTTTAAATAAACACTTAGAAAAAAGTTACAAACGCTTGTTAAAATGTTATAAAATTCTTGGGGTTTAGGGTTTGGGGTTTTAAATGTTGTAAAGTGCTTTTGGTTTAGCGTTTAGGGTTTAGGTTGTGGGTGTGGGTATTAGGGTTTAGGGCTTATGGTTTATAATGCTTTAAAAAATTCTTTTAATAAAAACTTATAAAAAAGTTAAAAATAATTTTTAGGGTTTACGGTTTTTTTGGTTTTTAGGGTTTGGGGTTTTTAGGGTTTAGGGTTTTTTAGGGTTTATGGTTTTTTAGGGTTTATGGTTTTTTAGGGTTTCGAGTTTTTTAGGGATTATGCTTTTTTAGGGTTTAGGCTTTTTATGGTTTATGGTTTTTTAGGGTTTAGGGTTTTTTAGGGTTTAGGGGTTTGGGGTTTAAGGTTAAGGGTTTAGGGATTAGGGGCGTAGGGTTTATAGCACTTTAGTAAATCATTCTAGTAAAAACTTTAATAAAAGATGCAAAACACTTTCTAAAATGTTATAAAATCATTAGGTTTTAGGGTTTGGGCTTTAGGGCTTAGTGTTTAGGGTTTAGATTTTGGATTTTAGGGTTTAGAGTTTATAAAACCTTAGTAAATTCTTTCAACTTTAGGCTTTAGGGTTTAGGAATTATAGGACCTTAGTAAATGATTTTAGGGTTTATCCTTTAGGCTATAAGAATTAGGATATAGGGTTTGGGATTTGGGGTTTAGGGTTTAGGTTTTATAACACTTTCGTAAATTCTTTTAATAAACACTTAAATTAAATTTACAAAACGCTTTCTAAAATGTTATAAAATTCCTAGTGTTTAGGGTTTACCGTTTGGGGTTTACAGTTTGGGACATAGGGTTTCGAGTTTTGGGTTTTGGGTTTTGGGTTTAGGGTTTAGGGTTTAGGGTCTATGGGTTAGGATTTATAACACTAAAGTTACAAAACGCTTTTCAAAGTATTAAAATAAAATTAGCATTAAGGGTTTAGGGTTTATGGTTTATAGTTTAGGGTTTAGGATTTAAAACTTTAGTAAATTCTTTTTAAAATTTTATAAAATGATTAGGGTTTAGGTTTTAAAGTTTGGTTGTTTAGGGTTTAGGGTTTCGGGTTTATGGTTTAATTTTTATAACACTTTAGTAAATGCTTTCAATATACACTTAAATAAAAGTTACAAAACACTTTTTTAGATGTTCTAAATTTCTTAGGGTTTAGGCTTTAAGGTTTATAACACTTTAGTAAATCATTTTAATAAACACCTAAATAAAATTTAGAAAACTCTTTTTAAAATGTTATAAAATACATATGGTTTAGGTTTTAGGGTTTCACGTGTAGCGTTTGGGGCTTAGTGTTTAGGTTTTATAACACTTTAGTAAATTGTTTTAATAAACACTTAAATAAAAGCTACAAAATCATTTTTAAAATGTTTGAAAATGATTACGGTTTAGGGTGTAAGTTTTAGGGTTTGGGGTTTACATTTTAGGGCATAGGTTTTAGGTTTTATAACAATTTAGTAAATTATTTTAATAAAAAGTTAAATAAAAGTTACAAAACATTTTTCAAAATGTTATAAAATACTTAGGGTTTCGGGTTTTGGGTTTTAGGTTTAGGTTTTAGTGTTTACGATTTAGGGATTATAACACTTTAGAAAATTCTTTTAGTAAACACTTAAATGAAAGTTACAAAACACTTTTTTAAATGCCATAGAATGATTAGTATTTAGAATTTGGGTTTTGTGGTTTGTGGTTTAGGGTTCATGATTTAAGATTTAAAATCTATAAGGATTTAGTAAGTTCTTTTAATAAACACTTAAATAAAAGTTAAAAAAACTCTTCTTAAAATGTTATAAAATGCTTAGGTTTTAGGGTTTGTGATTTAGGGTTTAAGGTTTAGGGTCTATAAGTGTTCAGAAATGATTTTAGTAAAAACTTAATAAAAGTTACAAAACACTTTTTAAAATGTTATAAAATGTCTAGTGTATAGGTTTTAGGGCTACGGTTTAGGGTTTATGGTTTATAACACTTTAGTAAATTCTTTTAACAAACACATAAATAAAAGATATAAAACCATTTTTAAAATGCTATAAAATGCTAAGGGTTTAGGGTTTTGGTTTTAGGGTTTAGGGTTTATGGATTATAAAACTTTTGTAAATGCTTTTAATAAAAATTTAAATAAAAATTACAAAACACTTTTTAAAATGTTATAAAATACTTAGGGTTTAGGGTTTACAATTTAGGGTTTAGGGTTAAGGGTTTATGGTTTAGGGTTTAGGATTAAGCGTTTGCGGTTTAGGCTTTAGGGAATAGGGTTTAGGGTTTAGGCTTTACAAGACTTTAGTAAATGATTTTAATAAATACTTATATAAAGGTTTCAAAATACTTTTCAAAATGTTATAAAATGATCAGGGTTTACGGTTTAGGGTTTGGATTTAAGGCTTAGGGCTTAGGGCTTATGGTTTAAGGTTTGGAGTTTGGGTTTAGGTTTAGGGCTTAGTGTTTAGGGTCTACAATATTTTAGTAAATGATCTTAATAAACACTTAAACAAATTTTACAAAACAAATTTTAAAATGTTATAAAATGGTTAGGTTCTTGGGTTTACAGTTGAGGGTATAGTGTTTGGGGTTTGGGGTTTAGGGTTTATGTTTTAGGGTTTAGTGTTTATGTTTTTGTGTTTAGGGTTTAGGGTTTTGAGTTTATGTTTTAGGGTTTAGCGCTTAGTGTTTAGGGTTTAGGGTTTAGGTTTTGTGGCTTAGGTGTTAGGGTGTATGGTTTAAGGTTTATAATGATTTAGTAAATTCTTTTAATAAACACTTAAACAAAATTTACAAAAAGCTTTTAAAAATGTTATAAAATGTTAGGCCCCTATACTACTAGTGTAACCCCTTATTGTTATTAGTACCACCGCCTTATTATATTGTTGTACCCATGTAGTCCCCATAGAAGCCCACTATTGTTATTATTGTGCCTCATAGAAGCCAACTATTGTTATTATTGTGCCCTTACATTATTATTGTTATGTTGGCTCTGATTATAT
>APFE030248281.1:11105-26102 GCA_000404065.3 Pinus taeda
TCGAAATTAAAATAAATGATATATTAGATATAAATTAAAAGTATTTTTAATAGATTGTATTATGCAGATATTACACAATTAGTATTCTGAAGAGATTATGTTTATAGATATTGGTTACTATTCTTACGAGATTAAATTTGTAGATATTGGTTAAGTTAAATTAGATTTTAAGTGGATTGGATTTCAATTAAATTGTATCATATCATCATCACTCTTTTCGTGCATATTCTTCATCAGATTCAAAATGCCTGCCAGTGAGTCTTTGCTGTTATCAATTTTTAACTTGAACTTATCCTTTTGGTAAGAAACGTATTGGCAATTACCCTTATCAGCCCTATGAAGAGTAACTATGAGTTAAGGCACCTTGGTGAAATGTATATAATGTTTTCTTTCTATTGGAACAGTGGATAAAAATGAAATTAGGATAAGATATATAGTGTTATAAAAAGTAAGTTGTTTATGATTTTATTAATACAAATAATATGTAATAATCTGGAAAATATATGCATGATGTATTCACAGCAGTAGAATTTATAAGTGGGATAAAAAAAATTTGTATTGCTAATCAAAATTCAATCCCAATAAAAGCATTATTGGGACTTCACTTCCTTAATCAATATATTATCACTTTATTTTATAAAATGAGTTTTTAAATTGTAAATAATAAAGTTAATATATTGTAGGTATTGTGTTTGGGAGTGGTGTTTTGAGAAGAATAGATTTGTAGATATTGGGAGTATTGATTTTTGAAATTTGGGACGTAGTGGATGGAGGGTTTTGAGGAAAGAGCTCCACAAGTGGCATTGTGGGCTTGAAAACCAAGTTTGGAGTTTTGCACCCATTGTGATTTGGGCTAAAATTATGAAGACATTTCTACATGTGATGGATGGGGACAATAGCTCTCGTTGAGATGAACTCAACCCAATGAAGATTATTTGAGTATGAGTTGTAGAAATGGAGTTATGAATTTTAAGTTAATATATGTGGTTGTGAATTAATTTGGGAGAAAAGAGCACGTTGGCTTGTGTCAGAATTAGACTTGTTGACACCATATGTATCCCTCATGTTTGTGTATAAATATGAGGTGAGTGAGGATCATTTTAAACACATCCAAAGGTGAAACAAAGACAAGGAAGGAGTGGATTAACTTGGTCAAGGAGAGAGAGCTTTGTTTTTAGGCCGCAAGGAGAAGGGTATCTTAGCGAGGAGAAGAGGTTGTCTAGGAGGCTTCTTGTGACTATTCAGGGACTTTTTTATGCTTGCAGAAGGGCCAAGTATGAGGAGGATAGATGCAAGTTTGTATTGAGGGTGTTTGTGGGTGGTGAACCCTTGGAAGAGGGAGTCACACCCTTGAGAAGGCTATTGTGGGTAGGTCGCAACCCTTACCATCCTGTAACATATCTAATTAGGGTAGGATGAGGGTTTTTTTATGCCCAAAAAAATAACAAAGAAGGTGAGGAATCCTCCAAGGGAAGACCACAACAAATAAAGGGAAGTCATAGTTGTTTGAGGGGTTCTTGGGTGCTGTTATAAGGGTTGTTGTAGCGTGTAAGTGTCCTAACGAGGAACAATAAATTATAGTAGCGTGATAACAAACTTCGAGTGAAGCTTTCCTTGAGGTTGATCCATGTTTTGGATAAGTTTGAATGGGAGTTATATTGCAGCCTATGGGAGCCATGTGTTGAGGTGGCCTTAGGTGTTAAGATACCCAAAATAGGAGAAAATATCATAGTGGAGTAATAGGTGTCCTAGGAGAGGACTGATTGAAGAAGTTTGTTAGCAACCATGTGGAGGGGTTTCCAAGGTGCTAGATGCCCTAACTAGGAGCAAATGCTACATCGAGGATTGGTCACTTGTGGACTGCTGGAGGGTAGCGTGAGAATGGGCCAAGTGTGGACGTGGATTGGAAATTTATGGTTTGCTGGAGGACAACGTGATAGTGCCCAAGTTGGAGCCCGATGTGCACCATTTTCATGGACCTAGATGGTTGCTAGAGTGATAATTGTTAGAGCTCAAGGGTATCATCAACTAGAAGAAATTTGTGGGGCCTTAGAATTGTGTGTGGAGAAGGAAATCTACAATAGATGATGGGCAGTCCTCCTAGCCCGTGTTCATTATGGGAGCTGTACATCTTGCAGTCATAGGTGGCAACCATCTATTCCCTATGTTGGTGTTCATCGGAGCAGCATAGGGAGACGATAGTGGGATGAAATCCATACCTTAAGAGCAATAATGAGCACTTGAGAGTTGTTCACAAGTGGATTTGTGAACAACTCAACACGAGTATCAATGTGTTGTTGTGTTGATGGATGAACGATCAAGTAGTGAGTAGATTGGACAACCGAGGTTCAGTGGGCAAATAAATTTGGAGCATTTATAGAGTGACAATTGTTAGAGCTCAAGGGTATCATCAACTAGAAGAAATTTGTGGAGCCTAAGAATTGTGTGTGGAGAAGGAAGTCTACAATAGATGATGGGCAGTCCTCCTAGCCCGTGTTCATTATGGGAGATGTACATCTTGCAGTGATAGGTGGAAATCATATGTTTCCTATGTTGGTCTTCATCGGAGCCACACAGGAAGACCATAGTGGGATGAAGTCCCTAAGTACCTTAAGAGCAACAATGAGCACTTAAGAGTTGTTCACAAGTGGATTTGTGAACAACTCAATAGGAGTATCGATGTGCTGTTGTGTTGATGGATGGATGATCAAGTAGTGAGTAGATTAGACAACCGAGGTTTAGTGGCAGATAAATTTGGAGTATTTATAGAGGTAGGAGCTGCAGATCGGGAGCTGAAGGACCAGGTAGGTACAAGGCATGACTGAGAGGAGATGAGAGAGTCAAATGCATTAGCTAGATGGTTAGAGTATCTTGTTAAGGGTAGACTGGCTATCAATGGATTGACACCAAGCCCCCATTTTGTATTCTTGTGCTAGTGGCCATTGTCCCTCGTATGGGAGCCCTAGACTATTGGATTATATGTTGTTTAATATAATGAATTTGGGTTGAAAATTGTAAAAATTTGTTTATATTTTTTGCACTAGTAGATTTAATGTTGTTTAGATTCCTCTGTGTAAAGTAGCTTTGTTTAGATTCTTTGTTTGGTAGCATCATATATTTTAATATTTTATCCTAGACCCAAAAGGATCTTATTATCTATCTCTCTCTCTCTCTCTCTCTTCCTATATATATATATATATATTATTATATATAAGTTGTATGTGAAGGTGGGTTTTCCATGAGGATATTATGGAGCGATCATATTATGTTAGTAAAAACTGAGGAACCCACATGGTTATGTACAGTCATGACGATGAATAGTGTCCTCAAAGACCCTCATGATGGGGGCATCACACTTAAGGGTTTCGAGGAGGGGCATTAAGGTTATGGGTTTCAAAAGTTGTTGAGGTTTTTGCATTGTAGTCCTTGCACAAAATTATGTAGATTAGAGTCCATTCTCTTTTCATCCTTAAGACTAGGGACAAATAATTTATTCTATAACCATAAATTCTACATGCAGTAGATTTTGAGGGGACCATATAAGCTCCTGATGAAAGAAAAAAGTATGCACTGGGTCCTAGAATTGTAGTTAACAATGAAATAGAAGCAACCATAAATATATGAATGTCTAATAATGCTTAAGGACAAAGGGATTCAAAATGAAATAATGGAAGGGGCCTCATCAATCATCATAAGGTCATTATCCATCAAACTCCTCCCTAAAACATTTTCCTTTCACATCTTATTTAGATGATTATTACATTGGCTTAGGAATTTACGAATATGTATTTATTCTATATTTTGTAAACACTCAATAAAGAGAGTTTAACTTCAGGCAATTATGACTTAAAAATTAAGTAGATAATTAAGGTAAATGGAAATCCCTCATATTTCATATGATTTCCATGAAATCACTATTCATCAAATTTAAGATGTCATATAACACTAGGTATATTTTTATTCAACTGCAAAGAGATAGGGAGTTATGATTCTCACAATGCTCAATGCATCATTATCCTTCTCCTCTAGCATTTTAAGTTAATGAGTATTATAATGGGGACGTTGTTTCTTGCATGTGTGTTTATTTGATATGGTTCTATTTGTTTGATCCAATATTGTGTTCAACATTTCTATTCATAAAACAAAACTAAGGAAGTGAGTATAAGGACACAAATTGGTGGTACATTGGTTAGGGTGTTCCATAGTTTTAAGTTGGTGGATGATGGTCATTTTATTAGGGAAGACTTGGTTTAGCATTCCCATTTCTCTCTGGAAGAAATGCATCATTTCAATTATAGGATAAATGGTCCATATTGGATCATTATATTATTTTTTATTCATCTTGATTCTTTTAGAGTGGAAAACATGGAGGAATAAACTCACAAGACCATTTTTACCAGCGGGATCCAATTTGGAAAATTAGGGTCTAAAACATTTTGCTTTCGTGCCACCGAATTTTGTCATATTTTACACATGGAGACTTATCCAACAACATAATAATTGTCTCAATTGGAGTCCATATGCAAAAGTATGTTGCTCGGAAGTTGAGGTTCCTATTTTCAGGTGCATCATAATTGAAGAGTATGCCACATTAGCCACTATTATTCATGGAAAAGGGTCTAGCCACGTGATTATGATGAATAAGACTCTATAAGAGTCTATATTATAACTATGGATAAGAGTTGAGGTAATCACTAGTAGGCTATCAAGTTGTGTTAAAACTAGGCCACTAGGAAGAAAAGGGGTTCCATTAGTTTTTAGTGCATTTTGTTCAATAGACAAGGAAAATAATTGAAAGGGATAGGGAGAGAGCACACAAAGAGGATATGTGCATTCTAGTAGATCATGGGCCATAGGACTTACTTCGTTGTACTCATAGCAATTGTATATTCAAAGAAAGAGATCAGAGCAACCTCACCTTCAAGTTGGATTTTTCTCTCGAAAAGGTTTCCCAAGTTATATATTTTTTCAAATCATGATTTGTGAGTTTTTATTTCAATGTTTTATATATTTTTTCTAATTTTAGTTTACATGGATATGCAATTAGTAGTAATCTACACATCCAAAAATTTAAAGACAATTAAAACCTTAATAGTGTAGATTTCAAATTTTAAAATATTGTTTATTAGATTTATTGTGATGAACTATTTGAAATATCCATGAAATTTTACGGATCAAGATATTAATGTGTTCTCTATAAGTTGGCGAAGGTCCAATGAGGGATTAATATTGTAAATGTGAGCTAGATGAGGTGTAGTGGTGTGTAATCATTTTTACCCTAAAATGAAATAGTTATGATGATGTTTGGGATCAAAAGGTCAAAGTTAAGAATTAGGTGCAATATCAATGTGTAGTGGAAAGTATGACCTAGTTGTTAGAGCTCAAAGTACTAGAGTAAGAAGCCATAACCTTCAAGTAGATTTAAAGGTAGAAGCTTCTGGAACTAAAGTTTAATCTTGGTTCCATACACTAGTTTCTATATATTTCTTCCCACCTTAACCTTGGTTAGGAGGTAACAAAGTCTTCATCTGCATTGATTACTCTTTTTATTAGCGACTCTTCCAACTATGCCTATTCTGTAACCCAGAATAAGGTCATAAAAAATTAAAGCTCTCCTCAATGAAAACTAGTATTTATTGCAAGTGAAGTTTATACTACAAATTAATGAAATATAAAATAAACCCTATAGAAAACAATCTAGAGATTCATGTATGCCTAATAGTAATTTTTCTCTAGTTATTTTTTATGTTATCATTTTTATTATATTAATTTTGTATAATAATATTTATATCAAATTTATTCATATTTCCCAAAGAAAAAAAACCACAAGTTAAAACGAAAAAATAATTACCCAAAATATATATTTGGTAAGAAATAATATATATATATATATATATATATAATTATAATAAAAAAGGAGATAATCATATATTTTTTGGATTTAAACATGACCTAACATGACCATGGCCTGATATCATCATAGATCATCTATAGTGTTTTCCTATAGTGATAGGATAAATGTTCGTTTGCTGATCATTATTTTATAAGGTTGTGAAGTGATCTATGATGTAATAGGGGATAAGGTTGTGAAATGATCTATGATGTAATAGGGGAGTTGTGTATACTTTAATTATTTTATAGATCTATGAAGTGTTGTATGACGTGATAAAAAAATTATATATGCTTTAATTATAAAAATAAAGTTTTATTCGATAGCTTTTGAAGCATAATAAATTCATATTAATACTTATAATTATTTTATAAAGTTGTGATATGATGTACCGAAAGCAAAGTTGCATGTGCATGACTTGGAAGAATAATGAGAGGGCAATGGATATGTGATAAAGTGAAAAAAGGTAAAAGAGCATTCCGGTAAAATATACCTTGTATATAATCTTGAAAAGACAGAGAGGGTAACTTTTATTATCATCAATATTAGGTTGGAGAGTTGGTGATTACAAAGAAAGCTTGTTTTCTTGTTTTAGTCTTGTTGTAGGTTGTTCGATCTTATGTACCATGTGGGATGAATGGAGAGCAATAGCAGCACACAATTTCATTAAAATGTTGGGCACTAATATTCGATTTCGTTAGGGATAGTATGGAGCGTCTAAAAATATGGGGCAGAAGGGTGTCTTCTTTATTTTTTTTCAGATAAGGGTCACCCATAAAGTAACTAAGCCATTAAGCCATGAATGATTTATATCATGCTGTGACCCAACATGGTTTCCACCTTGCACAGCGGTTTGTAACAGCTTTCTTTTCAGATAAGGGTCACCCATAAAGTAACTAAGCCATTAAGCCATGAATGATTTATATCATGATGGGACCCAACATGGTTCCCACCTTGCATAGTAGTTTGTAACAGCTTGCTTCGCTAGCAAGGGATTTTCACTTACATTAGTTATTATTTGGTTAATATATTGTTTGGTGTCTTTAGAGAAATTGAATTACTATTCTCAAAATTAGGTCATTAGCTTTATTTTGACTCCGCAACACATAATCATATAGATAGATGACAAAGTTCTATGAAATGTATGATTTAATAAAAATATAATTATTTGTATTTTATGAAATTTACATATCACTTTTTAAATTTTATGTGTAATTTATAATAGGATTGAAAATTAGCATTGTTATTATAATAATATATACAGGCCTTTTAATTGTTATTATACTTGTGTATATCATACATGATGATAATAATATATACATGTTGGGATCATTTATTGTTATTGTAATTATGTATATTTATATTTCTGTATAAAGTATGAGTTTTATATTGATTAGCTATTATTATTTTTTATTAAAAAATTTAAGGCTTATTCAAAGTTAAATAGTTTTAATTGAAAATTAATATTTTAAACCATATTTAAATTATTTATTTGAATTTTATTAGTTAAATATTTCACTTTTTATTTTACCATAATAACAATTATATCTTTCAAGCCAATCAATCTATTTTAATTTACATATATAACAATCTAATTTTTATAAATTCAACGTTATAAAATATATAAATAAATAAATATATATAAATAAAACTTTAATAAATACATGAAAAATATATATATATATAATATATATAACTTTAATATGTGCAGAATTTTGATGCAATTGATTTAATATGTAGTGAAAATTTCAATGAAGGTAGTATGATACAAACTACTAAAAGATGGAAATTAATTAATTAACACAGTGATGTGACCTATGATGCCCAACGCAAACAAACGAACTTGAAAACCCATATGCAATTATGTGTTTGCAACATCGCACTTAATTTATTTTATTTAAATAATGGTTAAAGTAATTTAGTTAAAATTCAAAATAAAATTTAGTAATTAATAACAGCACACTATTTTTAATCAATTAGAAATGTGATATAAAAATAAAAATAAAATTGATTTAATATGTCGTGAAAATTTCAATGCAGGTGAAAATAAAAACAATATATGTTAGTTGTGGTTAAAAAATAATTTAAGGAAAAAAATAAAAATCAGATAATCTAATGTCATAAAACAAATGCGACTGTATTATATATTAAAAATACTAGAAATTGAATAATGTAATTAATTAGAAAAATATTAAATTTATCAAATATCTAAAAACTCAAATTCAATAATTAAGTCGTCTCAGAATATACATTAAATATATCACATATTTAACTATACAAAATATTAAATAATTTTAATTGCTATATATATTATGTTATACAATTTTACACAAAAACAACATATAACTTTTTGATATATATATATATGTATGTTATAACTTGTATTTTTTTTGTTATAATAGACTTCTATAATAATAATAATAATATTGAGTATTAGGGGGTTTACGCAATGTATTATATTAGATATCATTTTGGGATTCAACTGCGTTAGGTAAGTCATTCATGTGGGATTGAAACTAGTGAAATGAATCACATAGCATCAGTGATCACTTCTGGGGCTTCCACCCGGTAACCAGGACTTCCCAGGAAGTCACCCATCCCAGATCGCCTCTGGCTCAAGCATGCTTAACTGTGGAGTTTTCCCCAAATCAAGCCCAGTTAGCTTGCTACCCCATTTGCAAAACCTTAGCAAGTATTTTGCCTCATGAACCATTCAAGAAGAGATCCCTTCACTCTTTTTGAATTTAAGTATTAGGGGGTTTACGCAGTGTATTATATTAGATATCATTTTGGGATTCAACTCCATTAAGTAAGTCATTCACGTATGACCATTTCTTTCAGAGGTAGTCGTAATTGACTAATTTCTCATGATTTTTTGAATAGTTCACTTAGCACTCATTGCATCAGGTGATGCTCACAGGGGTGAAGAAGTGGGATTAAAACTAGTGAAATGAATCACATAGTGTCAATCATCACTTCTGGGGTTTGAACCCAGTAACTAGGACTTCCTGGGAGGTCACCCATCCCAGATCACCTTTGGCTCAAGCGTGCTTAACTATGGAGTTTTCCCCACAATCAAGCTCACTTATCTTGCTACCCTATTTGCAAAAACTTAGCAAGTATTGTGCCTCATGAACCTTTCAAGAAGAGATCCCTTCACTCTTGGTTACCGGGTGCAAGCGTCGGAAGTGATGATTGACGCTATGTGATTCATTTCACTAGTTTCAATCCCAGTTCTTCACCCCTATGAGCATCACCCGATGCAATGAGTCCTAAGTGAACTATTAAAAAAATCATGAGAAATTAGTCGGTTACAACTACCTCTCATGGAAATGGTCATACGTGAATGACTTACTTAACGCAGTTGAATCCCAAAATGATATCTAATATAGTGCACTACATAAACCCCCTAATACTTAAATTCCAAAAGAGTGAAGGGATCACTTCCTGAATGGTTCATGAGGCACAATACTTGCTAAGTTTTGCAAATGTGGTAGCAAGCTAAGTGGGCTTGATTGTGGGGAAAACTCCAAGTTAAGCACGCTTGAGCCAGAGGTGATCTCGGATGGGTGACCTCCCGGGAAGTCCTGGTTACCAGGTGCAAGCCCCGGAAGTGATGATTGATGTTATTTGATTCATTTCACTAGTTTCAAACCCACTTCTTCATCCCTGTGAGCATCACTCAATGCAATGAGTGCTAAGCGAACTATTCAAAAATTCATGAGAAATTAGTCAATTACGACTAGTTCTCATGGAAATAGTCATACGTAAATGACTTACTTAACGTAGTTGAATCCCAAAATGATATCTAATATAATGCACTGCATAAACCCCCTAATACTTAAATTCAAAAAGAGTGAAGGGATCTCTTCTTGAATGGTCCATGTACTTGATAAGGTTTTGCAAATGGGGTAACAAGCTAAGTGGACTTGATTGTGGGGAAAACTCCATAGTTAAGCGCACTTGAGTCAGAGGCGATCTGGGATGGGTGACCTCCTGGGAAGTCCTGGTTATTGGATGCAAGCCCCAGAAGTGACGATTGATGTTATGTGATTCATTTCACTAGTTTCAATCCCACTTCTTTACCCTTGTGAGCATCACCCGATGCAATGATTGCTAAGTGAACTATTCAAAAAATCATGAGAAATTAGTCAGTTACGACTACCTCGCATGGAAATGGTCATACGTGAATGACTTACTTAATGCAGTCAAATCCCAAAATGATATCTAATATAATGCATTGTGTAAACCCCCTAATACTTAAATTCAAACAGAGTGAAGGGATCTCTTATTGAATGGTTCATGAGGAATAATACTCGCTAAGGTTTTGCAAATGGGGTAGCAAGCTAAGTGGGCTTGATTGTGGGGAAAACTCCACAGTTAATCGCTCTTGAGCTAGAGGCGATCTGGGATGGGTGACCTCCCAAGAAGTCTTGGTTACTGGGTGCAAGCTCTGAAAGTGAAGATTGACGCTATGTGATTCATTGCACTAGTTTCAATCCCTCTTCTTCACCCTTGTGAGCATCACCAGATGCAATGAGTGCTAAGTGAACTATTAAAAAAATCATGATAAATTAATGAGTTACGACTATCTCTCATGGAAATAGTCATACGACGCAGATGAATCCCAAAATGATGATGATAATAATAATAATAATAATAATAATAATAATAATAATAATAATAATAATATTACTATTATTGTTATTATTATTATAAATTTTCATAAGATATTATGCATTCATAAATTATATTTTTGTAAATATATCTGGCAAGAACAACTACCCTTTAAAATATATCTATCTATAATTTACAGGAAAATGTAAAAGCTTCTAAATGACCTTCTCAACAAAAACACTATCACTACAATAAGACATTACTATTGTGGTTGGATAGAATTGGATTAACAAAATACCTCAATTTACTAAGTAGTAAAAACCTAAATTGACTGAATTTCAAACCTTAACAATAATTTGAATTCTTAGTTGTATATGACACTAGGTACTAGCTACTATGTAGCACTTATTTATACATTGAAAGATAAATTTAAACATATTTTAGATATGTAGTTGTATTTGTTTCATTAATATGTTTGATATTTTTATATGAATATATCATGCAAAAACAAATTTTCTTCCATGTTTGTAAGTATTTTTTCATCGTTGTGTTATGTTTTTGGCCAACCCTATTCGAAGATAAATGACATATTTACATGATGAGTTGAGGGAATAAAAAGAAGTGTCTTATGGAATGACATTAGAGCCATATTTTTACAACCATGGCATCTAAAGTAAGTTAATTTACAAATGAAAGAAAATGTTAGAAAATTAGCACACTCTTCTCAAAATAACTAAAATATCAAATAAATAGATGAATTTATAACTTTGTTGTATTAAATCCATGTAGATTACTTAGAATGGAAAAGTATTATAAATTAGTTTGTTACAACATAAATTGGTAGGGCTGGAATAAATTTAAAGCATGAATTCCTTTTATTAATAAGAATCATAAACATGTAAATTGAGATATGGAGATTTTGTAGGAATATAGAGGGTAAGTTCCTCAGACAGAACACCAAAGGACACCGCTCACAAACAGATCATAGATCAATACACCAGTATTTTTGACGTGGTTAAAACCCTCAAAGAGGGAAACGGTCCACGGCCTGAGCCAACGTGGCCACTTCAGGCAATTTATTAATAAAAGAATGAAAATTTACATAAGCTTCTCTCATGAACAGTTAACCTACAAATGACCCTCCATCGCTTTAAATAGGAATCATGGACCAATCGGGTGTTAAGCCACGGATCAAAGTGCGGTAATATCGAGGAGAGAATGAACCATCAGATCACTACTATCGTGACCGTCGGATTGTAAGCTACAAAGGTACATAGTAAAGAAACACACTTTAACCTAACTCCTATACTAGACCAGTTAACTTAACTATTTCCTATGTGTCGAATATCCTAACATCCCCCTTAAGAACAACTTGGGATAGGATTGAAGGATTTACAAATATGACACAATAGGAGAAGGAAGGAGGCACTAGCTCATATCCCCCCTTAGTGACAACTTCCTGAACTCCAACCATAAATCGAAGTTTAGTGAACTTCGCCTCTGTGAGAGCCTTTGTAAAGATGTCTGCAACTTGATTATCTGTCGAAAAGTATTGCACTTCAAGAACATGGTCATGAATGAGCTTTCTGATGAAGTGCATGCGTAGTTCAATGTGTTTGCTACGTTGATGTTGGACTAGATCCTTGCATAGTTAAATGGCACTTTGATTATCACACCAAAGTGTAGTCGGATGCTGCTACTGAAAGCCAAACTCTGACAGGATCTGACGAAGCCACAAGGCTTCCTTACTAGCTGCTACGACACCGCGATACTCTGCTTCTGCTGAAGAAAGAGAAATGGCACCTTGTTTCTTGCAAGCCCATGTAATAGGTCATGAACCAAGAGTGAACACATAATAAGTAGTAGACTTCCGATCATCAGGGTCACCAGCCCAATCGGAATTAGTGAAACCAACCAATAGAGGAGATGCTTCGGCACTGTAATGAATTCCAAACTAAACTGTACCTCAAACATAATGAAGTATGCTTTTAGCTGCTTTCCAATGACTTTCACGTGGCTTTTGCATAAACCGAGCAACAAGGCCAACAGCAAAGGAAAGGTCAGGACAAGTATGGGTTAGATACAAAAGTTTTCCTAGAAGTTGATGGTATAAGGTAGCATCAACTGTTGGCATTATGGTTCTGGTATGATTATATGTTTCAGATGTTGTACTTGATGGCAACACCCATGGTATGGATCTCATTTTTGATGAAAATAAAGAAGTACGCAGGAGAACAGTTCAGGAGGTGCGTACCTGCAGGTATACCATGCAGGGACCGCGTCCAAATACGCGGGTTACCCATTCATGGGATGTGTACCCCAGTGCACACACTTCGAGGCAGTAAAGCGCCCACACGTGGGGTTTCTCATGGTATTTAGCCGACGGTATTGTGTTATCATGGTTTTGGCCCGTGGTATTGTTTATTTTATTATTATTATTGAGCCCCATGATCCTTGATTTGAGGAAGAGCATGCCTATATAAAGCTAAGGAGATCATTTGGCTTGAGCATCCTTTGAGTATTGAATATCTTAAGATCAGATCTATTGGGTTCTCAGTTTAAAAAGCTTGATCTATAGAAGAGAAGTTGAAAGCGAATCTGTGAAGGGTGATTTCTCGAGCGCAAGATCAGATATGAGTATCTGACTGTATTTTGGCCCTAATTAGAGGTGCGCAAGTGATCAACAGTGGCAGTGCGTGGGTACGCAGAGGCAACAAAGGGCCAATGCGTGGGTACGTTGAAGAGGCGAAGGTGCAGCGCATGGGTATGCAGAGGTGACAAAGGTGAAGTGCTTGGGTACGCAACACGTCAGTTCTTCAGGTGCGTGCTTGCTGTCTAAGTACACAGTGTGACAATGTTTTCGGGTGCGTACTTGCGGTGACAGTATGCGGTGCATTAGTTCTTCTGGGTGCGAGCCTGCCTTGCAGTACGCGGTGCGATAGTACATTTGGGTGCGTACTGTACGCAGATCAGTGAAAGGAGCATTGCATGTACCCGCAGTACAGTAGAGGGAACTCTGTGGGTATACGCAGAGAGGCAGAGGGTGAAGTGCGTAGCGACGCAGGCCAGTAAAAAGAAAACCTGCGTATCTGTGTTTAAGATCTTCTGTTGGTTGAATTTTTCTGTTGATAAGGTGTTCTGGGTTCTGTTCTGTTATTGTTGATCTGGTTATTATAGCTGACTGTATAAATTAGATGTACTTGATGATGTATATGGATCCAGTTTTAAAATTTATGAAAAGTGGTCCTTGAAAAGAAGTAGGGGGTTGTAGCTCCCTTCCAGGAGAGATTGGAAAACGAGAGAGAGTTGTAGCTCTCTGCAGGTTGCAGCCTACGTGCTGGTAAAGGACTACACTAGTACAAGACCATTGTAAAAGGAGTTTCTAATTTGAAAGAAGATAGAGACATATTGCAGCAGGTGGTTTTCACCCACATTGGGTTTCCACCTTATATCTGGTGTTCTTTGATGTGATTGTCTGCTTTTCTTGTTCATGCTCATTATTTATGGTATTGGTATGCAAAAATAAGTCAAAGTATAAATAAGAAAGATTTGGTAAAAGAATTAGATAATACTGATTCACCCCCCCTCTCAGTATTATTATCAATAATTGGTATCAGAGCAGGTCCTTCTAAAGAAGCTTGATCGCTTGAAGGAAGATCTTTTCATCATGAGCAACTACGAGAGGGAAGCATCTATCAGGACGCCGGTTTTCGATGGGACAAACTTCAATTATTGGAAGGTAAGAGTTACTGCCTATCTTCAATCTCTTGGTACAGAATTTTGGAACATTGTAGAGACAGGCTATGCTTTTCCTTCAACTACTCCTATAGATGCAGACGAGAAAAAGAAGTATGAAACAAATGCAAAAGTAGTCATTACCCTATTATGATGTATATCCCAATCAGAATTCATGTAGGTAATGCACTATAAATCCGCAAAAGAAATATGGGACAAAATTGTCACAAGCTATGAAGAAGATGAACAGGTAAAACGTGCCAAAATTCAAACTCTCAGGATTCAGTATGAGACTCTCAAGATGTATAATGATGAAAGTGTGGCTAACTATTTTCTTCGGGTAGATGAAGTTGTTAATTGTATGAAAAATTTGGGTGAAGAAATAAAAGAGGCTATTGTGGTTGAAAAGGTTCTAAGATCATTGTCCCCCACGTTTGAATCTAAAGTATCTGCAATAGAAGAAAAAGAAAATCTACGAATTCTTACTATGTCTCAGCTACATGGAATTCTAACTGCTTATGAAATGAGAAAGGGAGGTCCATCAGATAGAAGAGAAGCTGCTTTCAAGGCATCAGGCAAAGGAGATTATTATGAAGCAAGGCACGTCCCAGAAGAAGAAGAAGAAGAATCAAACTTTGTCAGAAATCTTCAAAGGGGTTCTGGAAGATTCAGAGGTAAGTTGCCTTTTAAATGCTTTTCTTGTGGAAGAGTAGGTCATTATGATGCAAAATGTCCTTATAAGGATAAAGGAAAGG